>VMDO01038049.1:0-13832 GCA_007922755.1 Pedetes capensis
GCTAATGTTTAATGTACAGTTATGGGTTTTTTTCTAAAATTGAAAATAGTTTTGGAAATTCCTCGGGCATTGGATATAATTAAAGTATATACATTAAAATTTTGTTCTATAGATCTTTTTAAAACAGCTACTCTGGAATGAGAAAGGAAACAACAAAAGCAATGAAGTGATGGAACAAAATGTTTTTCACATTAGATAAGACCTTGTGTATGACTTGTCGGATAATATAACATCTAATAGTCTTTACCCCAAATGTTAGTCTTCACCTTTTACTATTTCTTTGGAACAATGTACTACATATTCTATATTTTCAAATTAGAAAAGGAAATGAACACACAATAAGAAATCTCAAAGTTCTGGATATTTCATGCTTTATCTTTCAGAATTATTTTGGAAAAGCTGGATATTTTTTATCTTAAAAATATTAATAGTATTCCTTTGAAAATTTTTACTTTTAAATGTTATTTTAATGAATTTATGTTTGCCTACTTGCCTCCACACCTTTGGATGTTTCTTCAGCCAAATAAATAATTATTATTTCATTTTTTAGAAGAGAAAATAGTGGCAAGTGAAACATTGAGATTTGTTGTTAATTTGATATAATAGTAAAGAAATGAATGTTATGTCTGGAATTTGCAGCTCTATTTTTTTTTACCTCCCTTAATTAATAAATGATGATGGGGTACAGTGTAATACAGCCTTGCCTTTTTCCATTATGCATCCATTATATCACTTTTGACAACACTTTCCTCAACCCACAAGGTTTATGGTACCTTATGGCTAATATGTAGTAAAACTCAAATGCATATTTGAGTTATGTTCCCCTATTTTTCCAATGTATTCATAAAATTGCATTGTTTACATTGAGATCATCCTCTCCCCCTCTATTCCTCCACATTGACTCTCCTCCCCATCCTACCTTCCATAATCTTCACTTCCCTCTGCTAGTTCCCTCCCTCCTTCTTTCTACTCTTTATACTATCCCTTCTTCACTAAGTTTAATTTTGCACTTTTACATATCAATTTATGTATAGGATTTTTTTTCTTACTTTAAGTAAGATTCAGCTCCCACCTATGATTGAGAACATGATGTTTATCTTTTTGAGCTAGAGTTTGTTTACTTAAGATGATGTTCTCCCATTTCATCTATTTTGCTGCAAATGACATTATTTCATTTTTTTATTGATGAGTAGCATTCCATTGGGCTAAGATTTAGCTCAGTTGGTAGAGTGCTGTGCTGCAGTCTCTGAGGTCCAGAGTTCAATTCCCAGCACAGCAAAAATGGGAGAAGGGCCTGGCAATCCACTCCCAAGGCAATCCCGAAACAGTCAGCGATTGAAAACCCTATGAGGGTCACTATGAGTCGGATACTGACTTGACGGCACCTAACAACAACAACAAGCATTCCATTGTGTATATGTAACATAATTTTTAATCCATTCCTCTGTTGATGGACACCTTTGTTGGTTCCATATCTTGCTATTGTGAAAACTGTTGCATTGAATATGGAGATGCAGGTGTCCCTCTAGTACAATTTATCTCCCTTTAGGTATATTCCCAGTAGTAGTATAGCTGGGTTGTATGGTAGTTGCATTTTTATTTTTCTGAAGTATCTCCTTATGATTTCTAAAATGGTTGAACGAATTTACAGTCCCACAAACAGTGTAAGAGATTCCTTTTTCTCCACAATCTTGCCAGCATTTGTTATTGTTTTGTTGATCTTGCCAGCCCTGTTTTTAATCTTATATTTTACCCCACAGACTAAATTCTTGTTTGAAAAGTAGTCTTGCTGACTCACATTGTATTTGACAAGAATATCCAGTATTCTTAGTTCCCAATACTTTGAATAAAAACATAAAAATCTCTTATGTTATTATAATAAAAATGAAGCAAATTATTTTTGTTTCATTTTCATGCAGTATACTAATATTGTTTTATAAAACTCAACATTGATGACAAATAGGGGACATTAAGGAAAGTACTTAAAGCTGAGCACCATGGCACATGCCTGCAAATCCAGCATCTTCTGAGGCTGATCCAGAAGGATTGTGAGTTTGAGGCCAGAAGAAGCCTACACAGCTGATTCTGTCAAGATTCTGTCTCAAAATAAAAAAATTAAACACTCTGGAGGTGAATCTCAGTGGTAGAGCACTTGCCTATCATGCACAACTACCCTGGGTTAAATCTCCCAGTCCTGAAAAAAGAAAAGAACTGAAAATGCAACACTTATAAAATTTAATGTTTTATCTTCAACCCCAAGGTCCATATTTCAACTTTTCATTATTTGCACTGACAGCAGCATGATTTTGATTTTGACATATATCCATGAAATCTTCATGACTCATGCCATGGTATTTTCAGTGGCATCATATGGTTGTGAAAGCTGGACATTGAACAAAAGAGGCAGAAAAAGAATTGATGCTTTTGAATTGTGGTGCTGGAGACGTCTATTGAATATACCATGGACTGCCAAAAGAACCAACAGATCTGTCCTAGAAGAAGTGCAACCAGAGTGCTCCTTCAAAGCAAGAATGGCCAAACTGCGTCGTACATATTTCGAACATGTAGTCAGGAGAGAACAATCCCTAGAGAAGGACATCATGTTTGGAAGAGTGGCAGGTCAACGCCAAAGAGTAAAACCCTCCACCAGATGGATTGACACAGTGTCTGCAACAGTGGGCTTAAACATAAATAAGATCGTTTGCCTGGCACAGAATCGGCAAGTGTTTCGATCTGCTGTGCATAGGGTCGCTATGAGTTGGACTCAACTCGACGGAACCTAACAACAACAACAACCATGACATATTCAAATCCTAATAAATCTGATTTTGATTTTGAAATGCATGTGTGATATCTTTAAATTCAAATCAAGTCAAATCAATGGAACCTCAATTAATTTCAACAGGAAAAAAGAAAACATTTTGTTCTCCTTAAGGTCGTATTTAGAGGTCAAACCAAGTAATTTAAAGAGATAAATCTAATCATAGTTAGCCAATTGTTTGGGAGGCTAAAGTGCAGTTTGTTTTTCAGCTGATACATTATTTGTTTTCAAAATTAGATTTGAACTTAAAAAATCAATTAAACTGTAATGTGGAAATGAGTTGAATATTTTCATGAGTTGAATATACATGTACTTTTTCTTTTTTCTCTTTATTATTTGCTAATCTAAAGGTCAGTCAGTTGCAGGCAGATTCATCATACATTGAAGAAAACAATGGCATTTTGCTTCTTTAAGAGTAACATTGTTCAAACACTGTGATTAGTGAATATTTCTTTTGTGCATTGATCCATTAGTTCATACAACCTTAACTCCCAGTCCTCTGGGACCTGAACTGTGGCTGATGTTAAATTTATTCTCAAATTACTTCTTTAAAAGCCTATTCTAGGTAGTTTCTAATTAGACACCCCCAGATGGTATGAATCAAGCAGCTGTAATCCCAGCTGGAATAAAGTGCAAAGGAAATGCTCTTTTTTCTCTCTCTCTCTTCATAGATTTTTCCTCCCTCTCTATCACAACTTTCAGTATTCTTAGAGTTTCACAGGATTTTAAATACTGTAAATCATTGCATCATATGCTCTGAATTACTAATAAGATATGTTCTAACTGTAAAGATCCAGGATAAATAGATATATTTGACTTTTGGACTTTTTAAAAATACATGCAATGTTATTTCATAAAAAAATATTCCTATGTTTAAAAATTAACACAAAGAAAACTTTATATACTTAAAGCTCTAGATTTTTTTGGTGTATACCTATTTTCCCAAGCGCTCCATGACCTTCCTAAATCCTTTTACAACACATTTTAGGTTATAGATTATGGGATGGAATTTAATAATTAACTTAGGTCTATCTTAATAATGTATACTTCACTTACAGCATAATTATTTTATAACAAATGTAAAGATAATATTAATTATTCAAACTACATTCATTAGGAACCTTATATGTTCTTATTACTGCACAAAATTATTATTATTAACACTGACAACTTTGTGTAATGTCCTTCCTGTAATATATTCTTATTTTACTATTGAAAAAACTGAGACTGAGGGAAATTGTAAATTTTCCAACAAGGAAATAATAATTCTGAAAGTCATTGTTAGGTAAGGAGCTGAAAAACCCATAAACTCAACAGACTTTTATTGGGAGAATCTGCCTCGGTTGTCTCTAGCAAAGGAGAGAGCAGCCACAGGGGTTTATCTGGGAGGGGGAAAGGGTAATTGACATATCTCATCAGGACAGGTAGGAAGTGGGTGTGTGGACGGTTCTGTCAGGCTGGAAGATTTGCCAGGTGTGGCAGATTTTCAAGTCAAATTTTGGCGGGCTTTTCTGGGGTTTTTTTAGGACTGGGGATAGTGGGTAGAAGAAGCACCACCTTAGGGAGGAGCCATCTTTTTTAGGTCCTGCACTAGGGTCAGGAAAGGATCCTGGTTCTTCTGGCAACCCTTGGGGATCGCTAAGCCCTGCCAGTGGGGTGGAACTGTGCTCTACGAGGCACTAGAGCCCATTGTATGCCCAAGGCACTGCAGAGCCAATGGTTCTCTTGGAGGGAGGAGAAGCCCCATGCCTGCCTAACAGTCATTATCCTGATTATTATGACTACTATTTAATGAGCATTTGCACAATCAGTGTGTGAATTTCTCAGTAAATAAATTTGTATTCAGCACAGTCTTAAAACATGCCTTGCAAGATTGGGTGCTTACATAAAGAATGTCTTAATCCAAGGAGATAATGAGAAATGATTATAAATCAAGATTGTCCCTAACAAACCTCAATAGGCTATCACTGAGGCTACTTAGTATTTGAGATTACAGATGCATGCATCTACACTCTCCTATTTAAACATGGGTTTAATAATAATATTATTAAAACTAGGAAGCAGTGGTGCTGCCAATCTATAATGAGTCAATACTTAAGAATTGCAACATCCTTTTCACTCGGAGTTAGTAATCAATCCCTTTCAGGATTCCTTTTCTTGCTCTAAATACAAGCACTCAGAGCCTTTCCAGCATCTACAGTTCCGTGTCTACACTCCACCAATAATATCAATGACCAAGTCACAAATAGGCTTACTTGGTGACTGACAAGTAAAACAGAGTTTTTCATGTGACTAACAAACACCAAAATATCAGTGAATTGATTAGATGATCCTTAAGAAATCATTTATTATTAAAAATAAATAATGTCAGGTAAATATTTTGGAAGACATTTTGGATGGTGGGATTTTCCAGGCTATGTGAGGGCAGTGTTACTAGTTGGATTTGTTCATGAGGACAAATCCACATAGCAAATCATAATGATTGGAAATAGTTTTATTTTCTTATCTTTCAGATATACTTTGTCAGTTTGAAAATTAAGCATTTATTTTTTGTATTTATCAGACTAATATGTACTTGTATTGGAACATCCTCTACCTATCACCACAAGAAAAACTAATGAGTCTATATCTCCCACTGCTCCAGATAAGCCTGAGAAAGACCATTGGAAGAAAAAAGAGAATGAATGCAGAAGTCAATTAAGGACAAGATAAGAGTACCAAAATTGGAAAAAGAAAGACAAGATGTAATGCCTTAGAATCGTCAGTAAGCTTTAATCTCTCTCTCTCACCTGCTACCCTCCTGACTACCATCAGCAAGTTCTCATTAGCATGCTATGAGCTTCCTTGGCTTGCTGGAGAAGAGGATGTATATCACGCAAAGATACTTATCACCATATATTATATTCTTCCCATGCACGAATTTTGTCCATAATTAGTATGCCACTATTTCTTGGATCCCTGCATCTTAGAAAGGCAAGTGATTTATCTCCACATATATGAAATTCTCTTATGTCTATGAAGGAGGAAAAATACAATTTTCACAAGGTAAAACTAAATTTCTTGCATTATTTTTCAAATGGAGAGAACCTTCTCTCATTTCATGACCAGAGTGGCAGACATTTATTTCATGTGTTTGATACGAACTGGTAAATTAATATACAGAACACTTTCCTATAGTCCAATCTTGAACATCTCTTTGGTTTCACATTATCTCATCATTGCCTATTAATGCTCTCCTTGCCATATTCTCATCTTCTCCTCTTTTCATTTTGAAAATTTGTGCAGGGAACACGAGTTTGGGCTTGTTTAGGATAATCAATACTATCACATATGGATATAAAATACTGAAGGAAGAAAATCAAGAATGAATAATGAATCAAGAATATCTTTCCTCCTTTCAGAGAAAGCATCTTAAAACTGAAAGAATAATTCATACACCCAATGATACAAATGACCCAAAAATGCAAAACAGAATGTGGTTCTTGCCTTTTTCAGAATTAGTCACAGGACAAATAAAATAATATTGAAAAGACAAAATACTTATTTATAAGAAAGAGTTTATTAGCAAGGAAATGAAGTAGGCCAAGACTAAATATGCAAGATTAATTAATGAAGAAATAGTATACATCATATCTGAAAAATGCTCTTAATAAAAATGGAAGAAAACTTCATGGGCATGAATTTAAAAGAAGACACAAATAAGTAACAATTATGAATCCTAATTTATAAGATATTATACCATTGCTTATCCTTCTACTGCCTCCATCACCTATAATTCAGTTACTCCTGACAAGTCCAGAATGCTTTTTGGGGCATACAACCTGTCATTAACAATACCCCACATTTATACAATCTTTCATCTCTTATTGTCTTCATCTTCTTGCTCTAATGAACACTGAAGTCTTCTCTGACATCTCTTCCCTCCAAATTCCTGTGATTTCATAGTTGGACCTTCTTCCTCAGCCTTTGTGATGGGACCCTTGAAAGTGAAAATAATACTACTTTTTCATTGTTCTTATTGTCAGTAATGTATCATTCTCCTGTTCTCACCCAAACTCCTCAGAATACTTGAAACTCTATATTGAGGCCCACTGTTAGTCTCTACCCAGTTTTATGTGTGTTGTAACTCTTGGTGATTTCAATATTTGTACAGATGACAAGGGGCTGGGGTTTAGCTCAGTTGGTAGTGTGCTACCCTGCACTCTCTGAGGACCTGAGCTTGATTCCCAACACTGCAAAAATGGGAGAAGGACATGGTAATTCAATCTCAAAGCAATCCTGAAACAATCAGCTATTGAAAACTCTATGAGGGTAGCTATGAGTCAGACACAGCTGGACAGCACCTAAGAACAACAGATGGTATATGATCATAATCAAGAGTTTTCTTCACCATCATCATCATCACCAAGGAATATAGACTCCATAAACTCAGTTTCAAGCAACGCAATCTCTGACTATAATTTTTCTAGTTCTTTCTCTCCAGTAGACGAATTCTGATACCCCCCCCCAATATACACAAATACACACTAGGAAATATTTTAGCTTTTTTTTCACTTTTAATCTTCCCTACATATGGCTTTATATCTGTCTTTACAAATCTCAATTTTTTTTCCTGTTCTGAAGAGTTGATCTCAGGGCCCTGCACATGCTAGGCAAATGATAAACCACTGAGCTAAGACCCCATTTCCTTTTTTTATTTTTTATTTTGAGACAGGATCTCACTAAGTCCCACAAGCTGCCTCTGATCTCAAAACTATGATCCTCCCGCCTCAGTCTCTTGAGTCACTGGGATTACAGGTATGTAAGCCTATTTTGAACCCATCTTAAATTTTAGGGGCAACTGTTGTTATCATTGGTTTGCATACACCTTTAGAGAGTCTGCACCTTCCTCACTTAATATTACCCCAGCCCTGATTACATCCAATTTTCTGCCTTCTCCATGCCCACAACCATGACAAAGAAACATGGCTGAAGAAAATATGCAGCCATGCGGTTATCTGCAAGCGATCCCCTGTGCTGTTCAGCTGCCTCACAGTTTCCCTCCTTCTTTTACTTAGCTACTAGCCTAGGATGCTTTCCACACATCTTATGATATTTCCTCAATCCTCCAGCAACTTCTCCTTGTGCTTTATCTCAACGTATTTCATAGCTAATTTTTTGACACAGAAGACAAAATTAACCACCACCTTCCCATGGAACCTAGGAAATCAAATTCTGCATCAAGGCACCAAAGCAAATACCTAATTTGAGAGTTAATAAAATATTTTCTATTTATAGCACAGTCCTCAAGAGTTAATTTAACCTATCACTTAAATCACTTAAGTCATAAAATGGACACATTTACAAATCCATAACATTGCCTAAAGTATATCTGTGATTAAGGAAATGAAAGGAGAGGAAGGGGGGGGAAAGAGAGAGAGAGAGAGAGAGAGAGAGAAAGAGAGGGAGAGAGAGAGAGAGGACAATGACATCTTTTGAAACTGGATTAAGATATTTATTGGTTCTAGTAAACTAATGAAAATCCCTCTTTAGAACATCTACAATGCATAAAAGGTGAGGAACCACATCTGCAGTATTTTGGCCATGTCAGTAAGTATATCACTGAATTGCCCAGTAAAACTCAAAGTAGGACAATCTTATTCCCAGGACACCTTGACACCATCCCAAGGTCAGGAGATAGTATATAAAATTCAATTGCATTTCTCAGTTATGGTCTGCCAGGAGCCCCATAGCATCCTTAGCAAAAATATGCACAACACATCAAAGTGTCTGACACATGATTTTTTTCAAAAAGGTTACAGATCAATCTGAACTTTCAAGCGAGATGAAAGAGTCTAACATCTAAAGAAAGATGACAAGATGTGTATTTTCATGACAAAATATAATTTAAAATCTTTTCAGATCCTCCCCTTCAAGATGCCAGAAATTGTTTCTTTTTTTTACCAAGAGCATATTATTGAAGTCATAATTCACTTCCAAGAAAATGAAATATAAAGTCAGCAGGATATAACAGTATCCTTTCACCTGCCCTGAACCTATCACCTGAAATGTTTTTTCCTATTTTGGGGCTCACTTATGTGGGAACCCTCTTACTGTTATTGAGGAACAATGTCCAGTGATATGAAAAATATCCATTACTGTATACAGTTCACTGAATTTATGATTATAGTTCTTACCTGTAAATTTAGCTGAAGGAGTATAAAAATATGCATAGAAAAGGCTAATTGAAAAAGAACAAAATTAATTACAGTGAATAAATATGTGGAAATATTTCTTGTAATCAATAGTGCCATTCTATGTGAAGGTAGTAGCCTCTATTATGTGTAACAGTGTCTTATTTTGATCACGTGGTAAATCATCAAAAATTTTGGGGAGGCATTGTTGAAAAACTACTCATAGCCTGAACACAAGAGTCATGGAGTCAATAGGATAGACACAAGTCTCATCCCATTACTATGCTATTATCAATTATAATTAGAGGCTCACTTCATTTTCTATACTTTCACTTCAATGTTGAAGAGTGTACTAGTTAAACCTTTCAGAAAGAAAATGAATCAGAAAAGGGATTGAAAAGCAGTTTCCTTCAGAACTATTGTTGATACATTTGTGATTTCAAAAACTGTCCTTTTTCTTCACAAGGGATAAAGGTATAAAATGGATTGTGAATTGGAGGAAGACTTCACAGGTATTAATGCAATATGGAGATGGCCTTAGGGGCATTCAGGATTGGATTTTTCAATCTTTGCTGCTCTAGTAATGCTATAATTTGTATTTTCCTTATTGTTTTGTTGTTGCTTCTTTCTGTTTTCTTTCTTGTGCTTTTTTTTTTCAGTTCTGTCATGCAGAGCAAAGGATAACTGAGCTTTTGATCAAATTATGTGTATTGTTTCCTCTGGATCAAATGCAATGAGGATATGCTATATAATATAATATATTGCATATTTAATATATACAATAATATTGTACATTATTGGTCTAATAGATTATCTCCACCAGAAGAAAGCATTAGTATTTATGACACAGTGAGTCTGAACTTCTATATGGCACAGTCATTTCTATTATCAATTGAATTTTCTGAGCATAGACAGCCTCAATAAAGTCAACAGAAAAAGTGAACGCACTTGAATAATGCTGTGAATGAGTGTCCAAACAAAAATGTTCACATTGTATTCAAATCCAAGCCCCATAAGAGAAAGTTCTGAAATACATTGTCCTATAGCAACATTAAATAAAAGAAACTGCTTTTTAGCTTTCTGAAATAACAACATGAGATAGGGGTTAAGTATAATAGTGGAACAAATAGAACAAATTTGTTGTTACCATCTTAGGTTTTTTTCTTTTTTGAATGGTAATGAACCAAGGCCTTTGTACATGCAAGGCACGTGCTCTACTGTTGAGTTGCTTTCCTAGCTGACCAGTTTAAAGATTTGAGCTTACTGGAATTTAGACAGATTCAGAGGAAATAAGTGCACAGTTAGCGACTGAACACATCACCTTCACTCTCACTTTTTCTCACTATCATACTGTTTCTCCCACAGCTAAGGGAAGAAAAGCATGTGGAGACTATAGTCATAACTTTCAGTTTTCCTATTACAAAGTTTGAGTCAGCAACAACATTAGTGGAATTATTATAGTTTGCACATTGAATGCTTTAAGCAGGAAATTTAAATTGGTACCAGGATCAAAGAGACAGTCTGCTAATTCTTCCCTGGCACTATGCAGCTCTTAACTCTCTCTAATATGAACACAGTATACCTCCAACACATCACAATTGCCAGTCTTACATTTGCATGCTTCAACAATTAGCCATATGTCCTTAATTCTTGAAGAAGAGAAACTTTGATTCTGTCAGTGGTGATGAATTTTTTAAAAAGTCACAAAAAATTCCATCTAAAATCCTACCCATGATTGTAAGAATGCTTCTAATTGAAAGGAATATTATAATGAATAAATATGTCTGACTTAAGATCTCACTTAGAAGCATACCACAAAATATTAAAAAGCATAATAATAGAATTATCATGTTAATAAACAAAAGATTTATAGACACATAGATGTTATTTTCTGCATAGAACCACTGAAGGAACCAGAGGTAATCTAGCAAATAGAAGGAATAGTGAACACACTGAAATATAGCAGCTCTTTTTAGGTAGTTGAGTTGGGAAGAAGTTTGTAGTAAGTAGTTTTGCTTTGGGAGACAAAACAATGTCTACTAACAGGATTTGGAGGAAGTTATTAGCAGAGACAGGGACGCAGTGGAGTTATATGTTGGAAAAATATTCACTCAATGTAATTAATGTCTAATCTGAAAAAGGTTCAATAGAAGTGAGTTATGTTTTTACTATACCTGTATATGAATGAAAGTGAGTGAGAAAGAGAGATGATAGCGGAAGGAGAGAGAGCGAGAGGGAGAAGGAGACATTAATGTTTTCATGTGTTCTTGCAAACACTTTTCAAAATTTAATGGATGGATTCTTGAACTAGGTATATATTTGAATTAGACTGCTTGGAATATCCCAGTCTCAAAACTTTAATTCATTTATGGTAATTTAGATGTACTTTTGAAAAATTGGCAAGGTTTTGACACTTCAGCATGAGTGAGATTCTCTTTTGGTGTTTTAAAATTGTGCCTTAAAATTTATTGTATGTGAACTGGGCACGGTGGCACATGCCTGTAATCCCAGCGGCTCATGAGGCAGAGGCAGGAGGATTGCAAGTTCGAGACCAGAGGCAGTCTGCAAAACTTAGCGAGACCCTGTCTCAAAAAAGTAAAAAAAAATTGGGTTGAGGGTGCAGCTCAGTGGTCCAGCCCTTGCAGAGCATGCAAGTGGAGGCCCTGGGTTCAACCCCCAGTACCGCAAAAAAAAAAAAAAAAAAAAAAAAATCATATGTATACTATGGATTGGAAATTAAAACTCCATTATGCATGCTGTACTAAACAAA
This sequence comes from Pedetes capensis, assembly GCA_007922755.1. NCBI lineage: Eukaryota > Metazoa > Chordata > Mammalia > Rodentia > Pedetidae > Pedetes > Pedetes capensis. The sequence goes on from VMDO01038049.1 coordinate 11,765, forward strand.
TAAACAACAATAAAAAAACATTACTTGGCATCATTCAAGACTATCCATAATATTCATGTACACATGCATGTGCATTCGATGTGTATCCAAAATATTCCGGAGGGATTAAAAATAAGAAAAATATCAAAGTGACCCAGTTGAAATTACAAAATAGTCACTTTAACATGTGTCTGATTTCTTGATCAGCGTGTGTCTGCGTGTGCACATGCTAGCACACACACACACAAATATATATATTTCTTTTTATGTGTTACAATGTTATTTAAAGTAATGGGAAGAATATGATGTGGACAAGATACTTGAAGGATAGCTAATGAAATGACACAGATTGTTAGAGAAAATATATTACTTTGGCAGGGGATTTTAAGCAATATTCTTTATTCCTTTGTGTTCTCTGGAAGTACATGAGTTGATTCCTTTTTCAAATTTTTGAACAATTGTTGTTGTTAGGTGCCGTCGAGTCGAATCCGACTCATAGCAACCCTATGTACAGCAGATCAAAACACTTCCCGATTCTGTGCCAGGCAAACGATCTTATTTATGTTTAAGACCATTGGTGCAGACACTGTGTCAATCCATCTGGTGGAGGGTTTTACTCTTTGGCATTGACCTGCCACTCTCCCAAACATGATGTCCTTCTCCAGGGATTGATCTCTCCTGACTACATGTCCATAATATGTAAGACGCAGTCTGGCCATTCTTGCTTCGAAGGAGCACTCTGTTTGCACTTCTTCTAAGAGAGATCTGTTGGTTCTTTTGGCAGTCCATGGGATATTCAATAGACATCTCCAGCACCACAATTCAAAAGCATCAATTCTTTTTCTGTCTCTCTTGTTCAATGTCCAGCTTCCACAACCATATGATGCCACTGAAAATACCATGGAATGAGTCAGACACACCTTCATCTTCAATGTGACATCTTTGCTTTTCAATACTCTAAAGAGATCTTTTGCCACAGATTTTCCTAGAGCAATGCTTGTCTTTTGATTTCTTGACGGCTGCTTCTATGAGTGTTGATTATAGAGCCAAGCAAAGCAAAATCTTGGACAACCTCAATCTTTTCTCCATTTATTGTGAAGTTGCGTGCTGACCCAGTGCTAAGGAATTGTGTTTTGTTGATGTTTAGTCTAACCCATAATGAAGGCTATGATCTTTGATCTTCATCAGTAAACGTTTTAAACCCTCTTCACTTTCAGCAAGCAGAGTTGTGTCATCTGCATAACGCAGGTTGTTAATGAGTCTTCCATCAATCTTGATGCCACGTTCTTCCTCATAAATTTCAGCTTCTCAGATTATTTTCTCAAAGCATAAATTGAAGAGATAGGGTGGAAGTATACAGCCCTGACGCACACCTTTCTCAACTTTAAACCACTCAGTGCTTCCTTGTTCTAATCAACAACTGCATCCTGGTTCATGTACAGATTTCTCATGAGCACAATTAGGTGTTCTGGTATTCCCATTTTTTGAAGTGTTATCCATAATTTGTTATGATCCACACAATCAAATGCTTTTGCATAGTCAATAAAACATAGACAGACATCTTGCTGATATTCTCTCCTTTCAGCTAATAGCCCCCTGACACCAGCAATGATGTCCCTGGTTCCTCGCCCTCTTCTGAATCCCACTTGATTTTCCTGCAATTCCCTGTCTATATACTGCTGCAGTTGCTTCTGAATGATCTTTAGTAGAATTTTGCTGGTGTGTGATATTAATGATATTGTCCGATAGTTTGCATGTTCCGTTGGATCCCCTTTTTTGGGAATAGGCACAAATATGGATCTCTTCCAGTCAGTTGGCCAAGTAGCTGTTTTCCAAATCTGTTGGCATAAACATGTTAACACCTCCAGTGCTGCATCTGTTTGTTGAAAGATCTCTATTGGTATCCCATCAATTCCTGGAGCCTTGTGTTTCACCAGTTCTTTCAAGGCAGCTTCCACTTCGTCCTTCAACACCATTGGTTCCTCTTCATATGCAACCTCTTGGAATGGTTGGTCATCTACCAATTCTTTCTTGTATAATGACTCTGTGTATTCTTCCCATCTTCTTTTGATGTTTCCTGCATCATTTA
>VMDO01038050.1:0-13830 GCA_007922755.1 Pedetes capensis
GTAAAAGTGTTCCCTTTTCCCTGCAGCCTCGCCAGCATTTGTTGTTGTTTGTTTTATTGATCTTGGCCATTCTTACTGGTGTAAGGTGAAATCTCAGCGTTGTTTTGATTTGCATTTCCCTAATGGCTAGGGATATTGAGCACTTTTTCATGTGTTTCATGGCTTTATGGACCTCTTCATTTGAGAACTGTCTACTCAGGTCTAATCTTAAGAATGCCAGCAACATCCGCAAGTCTGTAAGAAGCTGATAAGAAGTTCTGCAAGCCTTGCGAGCTCCAGCTGCAATGAGTGGTTGATTGATTGCCTGCGTAACCAGCTGGCTCTCCTTCTTTTGATCTAACCCCTCGCCCCAACCAGACTCCAATAAAAAATGCTTGCCCTTTTGTCTTGCTGCAGATTCTCTTAGCAGACTCATCCCGCCTTCACCTAAGTGAACTCTCAATGAAGAAGCTTTCGCTGCACATTTGGCCCTGTGTGATGGCTTGGTCTCTCCCCAAGGGCTCAACCTCTTAGATGGTGCCGAAACCGGGGAGGTTTGTGGGCACTACCACTCTCATGAGGTGACTCCCAGGCCTCCCGGAATTGGTTTGACTGAAACCTAGCCCCACCAGACCCCAGGGCATAAACCTTATCCTACATACTGGCTGCCTGAAGCTCCCCAGATACCTCTTCAGAATTTTTGGTGAGTATCTTTCATTTTCACCTTCTCCTTTCGCCTGAGATGCTCTGTTATTTCTGGAACCAGGCTCCACCAAAAACTCAGATCTAGTGGAAGTGCTCCCCCAAGGGGCTCAGATCCCTCTGCATCTTGGGATCACTTGGGGACACCCAAGTGATACAGGCCACCCCTCCCAAATACCTGGCTCTAAAACGAGGACCCTATTTTCTAGGGCATGGTACGCCGGGTGATTGAGAGTGAGAATGTAAAGACTCCTAACCACAGCCAACACTCAGTTCTCCATTCCAGAAGGTTCTCCTTTACATTGCCTCTTAAATATTCTCCAAGTCCTAGGCCTCAGACAGGATTTAAAGACAAAACTCCTTATCTTTTATTGTAATGTTGCCTGGCCACAATATGGACTGTATTATAACTCACACTGGCCTTGGAATGGCACCTTCACCTTAACATCCTGACAAATCTTGATAATTTTTGCAGACGCCAACATAAATAAGCAGAGGTCCCCTATGACCAGGCTTTCTTCACACTCATAACATGATTCAGAATTTGTAACTCTTGCGTTTCCTCTGAAATCCTCCTTCTTCATACCAAGTATTACCTAGACGACTCAGAATCTTCTCCCATTTCCACTTTTGACCCTGCCAACTACCCGCTTCCAACAGTTCCACTTCCCACTCCACCTCAGCCTCCTGCTCCTTACTCCTCTTCACCATCATCTTCCTCCTCCACTTCTTTCTCTACTCCATCCACCCCCTCTGGGGAACCATTTTCAGGCCCCAACCTCCCCCAGACCCTCCTCCTCATGACCAGCACTACAGTGCTCTTTGAGGGATGTCACAAGGCTCAAGGGATTGTCCGAGTTCATGTTCCATTCTCCTTAAAGGACCTCTCACAAATTAACAAAAGGCTCAGATCATTCACCAATGACCCTGCCACTTTCATCAAAGAATTCCAACACCTTACCCAGTCTTATGATTGAATTTTGAATGATATATATGTTCTCCTTTCCTCACTCCTAACCCTAAAGAAAAAGGAAAGGTCTAGCAGGAAGCCCAAAGATATACAGACCAGCTCCGAAAACAGGCACCCAACACCCCACTAGGAGCAGATGTAGTCCTGCTTCTATTGGGATCCCCAATAGAATTATCATGAAGGTGGCACTGGCTGATAAGCAGGAAGTTCTGCAAGCCTTATGAGCTCCAGCTGTAATGAGTGGTTAGTCTACGACCTGCCATAACCACCCAGCTCTCCCTCTTTTGATCTAACCCCTGACCCAAGCCAGATTCCAATAGAAATTGCTTGTCCCTTTGTCTTGCTGCTGATTCTCTTAGCAGATTCATCCCACCTTACAGAAGTGAATTCTGAATAAAGAAGCTTCTGCTGCACGATTTGGCCTTGTGTAGTGGCTTGGTCTCTCCCTAGGGTTCTGGCTCGACTTTTCAGTTATGAGATTATGTACACAAACATTCACTGCATACATATTTACAACTGTTATGTATTCTCAATGTATTGTTCTCTGACCTTCCCTGACTTTTCTGACTAATTTTGATTTGATGTCAGCTTAGTAAGATATGAGAATAGCTACACTTAATTGCTTCTGGATTTAGTTTTCTTGAAATACCACTTACCATCCTCTCACTTGCTGTCTCTTTGTGGCAAAAAGTTGGATCTTATTTTCATTAGATAGGCCAGTTGGTGTCTTTTAATTGGAAAATTAAGAAAATGTACATCCAGGGTTATAATTGAAGGGATGAGCTAATTCTTGTCATTCTGTTGTTTTTCTAACGTTTAATTCTTTCCTAATTCTCGTTTGCTTATCTGCTACTGTTTTAGTGGAATTCCTTCCTTCCTTTGCTATCTAGGTTATTTTCCTCTGCTGAGTGTAGAATTACTTTATCTTCTGCAGTGCTGGCTTAGTGGTCACAAATTCCTTGTATTTATACTATCTCAAAAGGTCTTTATTTCTCCTTTGATGCTGAAGGATAACTTTCAAGGCATAGTAACCTATGTTGGCACTAATTTTCTTTCATGGCTTAAAATACAACAGTCCCTGTTCTTCTGGCCATCAGAGTTCTGTTGAGAAATCTGTGCAAATCTAATGTGTTTGCCTTGTGAATTGATACTTCTCTCAACTTTTAACATTCTTTGCTCGTTTTGTACATTTGGCTCTTTCACTGTAATATGGCATGGGGAGGTCCTTTGTTGGTCATGTCTGTTTGGCACTCTTATCATTGTTAGGTGCCCTTGAGGCAGGTCTAACTTATTGTGAACCAAACACTCCCCAACACTGTGCCAGGTCCAGTAGTATGTCAATGCTTCTCTGCTATTCACAGGGTTTCCAATGGCTGATTGCTTCAAGAGTGGGCTACCAGGTCCTTCTCCCTTTTTGCAGTGTTGGGTATTGATCCCAGAGCCTCAGAATTCAGACAACAGCACTCTGCCAACTGAGATAAACCCCACTCCTATAAATGTCTCTTATACCTGGATGTCCATATCTTTCCCAAGGGTTTGGAAATTTTTACCATCATTTCATTGAGTAAGTTTTCTATACTTTTAGTCTGTGCCTCAATACCTTCACAGGTACCAAAAATAAATAAATTGGGTCTTTTAATCATGTCTGAAATTTTTTGTGCCTCCTGTTCATAATGTATTATTTTTCTTTATTACTATCTAAATGTTCTAATTCATCAAGCCATGTAATTATTTCAAGCCACGTAAAACTCTTTTGCATAGTCTGTTGGAAAGCCTTTCTATTGAGATTTTTATTTGACTTATTGAATTTTTCTTTTCCAATGTGTTTGGAGTCAGTTGCTGGAGAACTATGGACTTTTGGAGAAGCCATGTTGCTTTTTTCATATTTCTTATATTTTTACATTTAGATTTGTTCATGTCTGGATGGATATCTTTTTTGGGGGGGGGGTGAAAGCATTTTTAGGGAACAGCTTTCTCTTGATGATGTGCCCAGGTTTTGAAGTGTTCGATATATTGGCATTTGGATTGTATAGTAGAGTTTCCCATTACTTCTTCAGTGGTGATTAATGGTATTTTGACAGAGTATATACTATGTAATTGTCTGAGGGCCTTGCTTACTCTATAGGTCTCATACAAGTGAGGTACTTCTAGTAGATTAGGGGAGATGTCTTGTAGACAGTGGAGTATGTAGAGTATACCCCATGAGATTACCCTCTAATCTTATGAACAATGTATGGTCTGAAGGGTGATGGGCACAATCTATGCTCTGAACCCTCAAAGGTTTGGTATCTATAGACTTTTTGCTACTGTTGCAGCGGTGGATGTCAAGAATTGAGTCATCAGGCCATCCTGACCATGTTTATTTGGATTCTGATTGTTAGCTGGGGTAGGGGAGTTATTTAACCTATAGGGGAGTTATTTAACCCATACTTTGAGTTAAATTATCTATAGGAAGGCAAGCAGGAATAGGTTGTGTATAGAGCAAAGTGTGCTGACTCTTAGCTGGGCTGGGAGTTTATCTCAGCAACAGAGTATCTGTACATCTACTCAAAGTGTAACACTTGATCCCCACCACTGTGTAGAAAGTGGAAAACAGAAACAGTAACAAATAGTAATGAACCAGTTGCAGATATAAAGAAAATACTAAGTATCAACTATGATATCCACAATTATAACATCTACAAATACAGGAATGGTGTGGGCAGGAATAATTTAAACCAAAGTTTTAAAAGATAATAAAAAAGAGCTAAGATAGAAGAAATGGGGGGTTGTGGGAGGAGTGCAAAGCAGGTAACAAAAAATGTTTGTTACTGACATAAAACAGACACACAGAGCCAGAGTAGAGGAGGAGAAACAAATTCAACTATCAATAGCCACCTGATTCTTGACAGAAGTGCCGAAAACATACATTGAAGAAACAATATTCTCTTCAAAAACTGATACTAGACAAGCTAGATATCCATATACAGATGATTAAACTAGAAACCTATTTCTAACTCAATACAAAAATAAATTCAAAATGGATCAAAAACTTTAATTTAAGGCCTGAAACGATGAATCTACTATAGTGAAACATAGGGGAAACATCTTAAAATATAGGCATAAGCAACAAATTTCTGAATAAGATTCCAATAGCTCAGGAAATATAGTAAGGATTGACAAATGGAATGTCATCAAACTGAAAAGCATCTGCACTCCAAAGGAAACAACTGAGCTTAGAGATGGCCCAAAGAATGGAAGAAAATATTTGTCAGCTTTTTGTTGTTTTTCTTCATCTGACAAGGGATTAATATTCAAAATACACAAAGAACTCACTAATTTGAACAACAAAGAACAAGCAATCCAATCAAAAAATGGGCAAATGAACATTTTGCAAAAGAACAACAAGTGGCCAATAAGTACATAAAATATGTTCAATGTTTGTAGTCATCAGCAAAATGCAAATCAACAATACACTGAGATTCCATCTTTTTCAGGTCAGAATGGTCATAAAAAATAATAATAATGATGCTGGTAAGGATTTAGAGAAAAAGCATCACTTATACAATGTAGGTGGGAATGTAAATTTATCCAGACATATAAAAAGTAGTATGGAGGTTCCTCAAAAAACTAAAAATAAAACTACCATATGATCCAGCTATGCCACTCCTGGGTATATATTCAAAGGAAGCAAAATCAGTGCACAACAGAGATACCTGCATACTCATGTTTACTGTGACACAATTCCCAATCACCTAGTTATTGAATCTGCCTGGGTGCCTGTTATCAGATGAATGCATAAGGAAAATGGGCCACACATACACAATGGAGTCTTATTCAATCATAAAGAGGAACAAAATCATGTCATTTTCAGTAAAATGGATGAAACTGGAGATCACTATGTTTAGCAAAATGAGTCAGACTCACTAAATTATAGCATGTCTTCTCTCACGTACAGAATCTAAAAAAAAAAAAAGACTTGAAAGTAGAAGAAATATTAGGGAAAAGGAGATCAGAGAGAGAAAGTAGGACAAGAGAGGGAAATTGCAGGAGCTGAATATGCTCAAAGGACATTATATGCATGTAAAACTGTCACAGTGAAAGTCATTTTGTACAATATATGCTAGTAAAATATATGAGAAAAAATAAAAAGATACTCAAGCTCTGCCAAAATCCTATTAATATCATCATTTTTATAGGAGATATTCCTAAGGAAATTGGGACATTTAAAGTACCTATATACTTTCAGCAATTTAGAAATCAACTACATGTACAAGGCAGGATGCATTTAAGAAAACACATGAGAAGAACTTAAGATTTTACCTGTGGCCAAAGTCTAGCCTTAGTTTAACCAGGAATAAATGTTAAAACAGAGCTGAAAATGGGTTTGTTAAGAGTTGAATATGAACCATGGCAGAAAGTTAATCTGAAAAGAAGATGATTTGTCTTTCTTTCTGTTTTTATCTTTTCTTATTGTGGTTTGTTTGTTTCTCCCTCAAGCCATTTTTGGATTTGAGTACTCAAGCATTCAAAAAAAAAATTGCTAAGAAAAATAAACACAGAAATGAAAAACAAAAATACTCTAACTGAACAGAAACTAAAGTAACAGACTTCATAGACTATGTATGGCAAAGAATATTGTCTTCCCAAAAACAGTTCAAGAAAGACTACTTAATAAATAGCTAGCCATACTTACATCAAGCAACAAAAACCCAGAAGAAAAAGAATCTCCTTTCTAAAGTTACATATTAAAATTTCGACTCCAAATTGGAAAGTACACAAAGAACTAAGAAGCTTTGGGCCAATTATATGTTAAGAAATGAACAGAAATTGTGCATGAGGAAGCAGACAGTTTACTTCCTAGACAAAGATTTTAACTCAATTGTATTAAATATGTATGCAGAGCTAAACTAACCATGAACACAGAGATCAAGAGATCCAGGAGAAACGTATACAAAATGTACAGACTATCAATATAGATTTTTATTAAATCTTGAACTTTTTAATTTCATTTTATTGTACTGTTGGGTTAAACTCAGGGCCTCCCACATGCTTTGCAAGTGCTCTGCCACTCCCCTGTACCCCCAGCCCATTTTTCCCTACTTATTCTGAGACAGGGTCTCACTAAATTATATGAAGCTGCTTCTGGCTTTGAACTTGAGATCCTCCTGCCTCTGTCTCCCAGAGTCACTGGGATTACAGGTTGTGCTACCACACATAGCTTAGAATTTAAATGTACAATAACTAATTTGAAAATTCTCTATTGGATTAAAATATCAGACTTGAGCTGGCAGAATATAGAGCCAGGGAATTTGAGAGGCCAATCAGAATTACTAAAAGAAAATGCACAAACCCTAAGAGACATGGAAGAATATCAAACATACCAAAATAAGAATCATGATATTCATAGAAAGAGATAATCGAAAGGACTATACCTCATGAATACCCATAGAGGATTTATTCCAGAAACAGGGTGGCTCAACAAAAGAAAATCAGTGTCACACAACACATAAATAAAGAAGGTAAAAATAGATCATTATCACAATTGATCAAGTGCATGACAAAACTGATAAATGCATTTGACAAAATTCAATGCCCTCTCTTTATTAAAACACTTTAAAAATTAGGAATTAAAGGAGACTTCTCCAATGTGATAATGGACATCTTTATACAATCCACAGTTAAGACTACTCAGCAAGAGACTGAAAGCTTTCCAGCATGATCAGGAACAAGAATACTCATTTTGACCAATGCTACACATTGAACTTAAAGTTCTAGCTAGGGTAACCAGATAAGAAAAAAAGAAAAAAAGCCAGTCAATTTAGCAATGAAAAAGTAAAACTACCTGTGTTGACATATGGCATGATTTGCAATAGAGTTTTATTCAGCCATAAAGAAGAAAAATGTTTTGTCATTTGCAGGAAAATGTATGGATGTGGAGATGGTCATGTTAAGCAAAATAAACCAGGCTCACAAGTTTCATGTTTTCTCTCATATTTGCAATTTTGGGGAAAATAAGGGAAGGCTGAGTTTAGCTCAGTTTCTAGATATTGCTCTATGCTGAGGCTCCACACTAGAAAAACCGGAGAAGAACATGGCATCCCTTTTCCAAAACAAAATGAAAACCCTATGAGGGTTGCTATGAGTCATACCCAACTCCATAGCACCTAACAACAACAAATTTAAAAACTCATAGTAAAAGACTAAAAGAATCCACTATGATCAACCTGAGCTAATAAACGAATTGAGCAAAGTTGAAGAGTATATTATTGACAGTCAAAAATTAGTTGTGTGTTGCTATACTGAGAATAATAAATGAAAAAGATACTAAGATCTTAATTCTATTTATAATAGTAGCCAAGTGAATAGGATAACTGGAAATGAATCTAACCAATATGAAACATTTTTACACTAAAACTATAAAATGCTGCTGAAAAAAAATAAAACAAGGCAAATAAATGCAAAGGCATTTTCTACTTTTGGATTGGAAAATTAGTATTTCTTTTTTTTTTTTTTTAATCTGTGCTGGGTGTTAAACCCAGGGTCTCATGCTTTGCAAGTGCTGTACCACTGAGCTGCACCCCCAGCCTTTTTTTTTTTTTTTTTACTTTTTGAGACAGGATCTTTCTAAATTACACAGACTACTGCTGGTCTTAAATTTGCAATCCTCCTGACTTTGCCTCCCAGGTCGCTGGGATTACATGCATGCACCACTGCTCCTGGCCCTGGAAAACTAATATTTCTAAGAAGGCAATATTATCCAAAATGTTCCACAGATTCAATCAAATTACTTGCAAAATTCCAACTGGCATAAGTGGATAAGCCAATTCTCAAATTCCCATGAAACTATGTGGGGACTTAATAGAAAAGTAGTACTGAAAAAGAAAAAGCAAAGTTAGGGAAATCACACTTTCCAATTTCAAATCTTACTGCAAAGATACAATATTCAAATGTGTATGGTGTTGATAGGAGGATAAATATACAAAGAGATTAAAATTATGAACCTAGAAATAACTCATATGTCCATGACCAACAACAATCAATGAAGGTAACAAAACCATTCAACGGGCAAAGAACAATCTCTTCAACAAATGGTGCTTTCTAAAATTAATGTTCAAGTTAAAAGAAAAAAAAAGGTTGGACTCTGTATTTCATATCATATATAAAAACTAACTCATAATTTATTAATGACCAAAAAAGATGAGCTGAAAACATAAATGTCTTTATAAAATCCTAGAGGTAAATATTCATGGGTTTGGATTTAGTTACATATTCATATATATGATACAAAAGCATGAGAAAAAAAGACTAGATATATTAAGAGCTCTTGTACATAGAAGCACACTATCAAGGCGTTGAAAAGATAACTGGCTAGTCAAGCATGGTGGCGGATGCCAATAATCTCAGCAACTCAGGAGGTAGAGGTCAGAGATCGCAAATTCAAGTCCAGAGGCAGTCTGCATAATTTAGTGAGACCTTGTCTCAAAAAGAAAAAAAAAATGAGCTGGAGGTGCTGCGCAGTGGTACAACACCTGCAAAGCAGCAATGCATGCAAGCGTGAGGCCCTGGGTTCAATCCCTAGTACCACAATAAAATAAAATAAAATAACTGGCATTACAGCATTATCAAAGAAAATATATGAAAACTATATATCAAACAAAAGATTAACAACAAGAATATATAAAGAACTCATACAAATCAACAGCAGTAAAACAAACAATTCCTTTAAGAATGGGCAACAGTCAGGCGTGGTGGCTCATGTCTGTAATCCCAGAAACTCAGGAGGCAGAGGCAAGAGGATCTCAAGTTTACGGCCTGAGGCAGCCTTTGTAAGTTATGGAAACCCTGTCTCAAGATAAAAAAAAAAATTAAAAAGAAGCTAGTGGTACCATTTAGTGGTAGAGCGCTTGTAAAATTATACATAAGACCATGTACCACAAAAAGGGGTGGGGCAGACATGGAAAAAATGTCTGTTTCTTCACAGAAACAGCCAATAAGATTAAGAGCAGATGTTCAACATTGCTAATCATTTTTCTTGTTAGGTGCTGCTGAGTTGGGTCCGACTCAAAGTAACCCTATGTACGACAGAACGAAACACTCCCTGATACTGTGCCATGCCTAGCACTATGTCAATGCTTCTCTGATATTCAAAGGGGTTTCAATGCCGGATTGTTTCAGGAGTGGGCTGCCAGGCCCATTTTTTGTGGTACTCAGGATTGAACCCAGGGCTTCAGAGTGTAGAGCAGTAATCTACCAACTGAGCTAAACCCCTCTGCTATTCATAGGGCTTTCAATGGCTGATTGTCATGGGAGTGGGCTGCCAAGTCCTTCTACTAAGCCTGCAGCACCTGGTATTCCCAAGTGGTCGGTCTCCCATCCAAGGCCTAACCAGGCTTGACCCTGCTTAGCTTTCAAGATCTGAAGAGATAGGACCCCAGAGTGTTATGGCTTTAGATGGCTAATCATTAGAAAAATGCAAACCCAAACCAAATGTGATACCATTTCATAACTCTTGAATGCCTATAATAAAATAAACATAAAATAACAAACACTGGGGGAGATTTCAAAAATTGATATACATGTATATTGGTGTTGGGAATGTAATGTGGCTCCATTACTGAGGAAAATAGTTCTTCTGAAAGTTAAATATAGAATTACCAAAGATTCCTTTCCAGGTATATATGTCCCAAACCTAAACCAGGGACCTGAACAAATACAAATACATATATTTTGAAATCAGCACTATTTTCAGTAGTCAAAAGGTGAAAACAACCCAAACTTCTATCAGTGGATAAATGGATATGCAAACATCACAAACAATAGAATTAAAAAAAGAATGGGGTATTGATAAATGCAGCTAATAGATGAACCACTAAAACATCATGTCAAGTAAAAAAGGTCAGACATAAAAGTTACATATTATTTGATTAAATTTATATGTATTATCCAGAATTGGGAGAAGGATGTGGCAATCCACTCCTGAGGCAATCCTGAAACAATCATCCATGGAAAACCCTATTAGGGTCACTATGAGTCGGACATGACTCCACAGTACCTAACAATAACAACAATCCAAAATAGATAATTCATTGGAGTTCGAGGGCACATTGGTGATGATCAAGGGCTGAGTGAAGGACAATCTGGGAAGTAACTACTTACTGGATGTACGGTTTCCTTTTGAGGTGATAAAAATGTTTTGGATCTAGATGGAGAGGTTGCAAGTTGTGTGATTATATACAAAACTAAATTGTTCACTTTAAATCAGATAATTTCATGATGTGTGAATTTCAACCAAATTAAAAAATATATTAGCACTGGTGATTTGAGTCACAGAAAAAATAATAATTATGATGAGAAGAGATAAAATAATTCCATTAACTAGCACTCTTGAATGTTGAATTGTGACTCATAAAATAAATATATTACACTTACTTCCCTAATATTATGCAGTTACTGATGAAATTCCAGAATAAGCAAGAAAGCTCTGAATATTGGATCAGAGGTCTTCTGTAGCCCATGAAAAAACGTGAAAAAAATTGTGAACCAGAGATTTACTGTGCACTCTTCAATTTAAGAATGAATGTTGCCAAGCCTCATTTCACTAATTCCCTTTTCTCTAGAGAATTTATTCACTTGGACTGTATGTTAAATTGAACAATTTAGAAAAAGAAATAGTGTGGGAAAATGAGGCCCCCAGGTTGGAAGGCACTCAAAACTACTGGGGAAGAGTTGCCTCCTAAAAGTAGAGTCTACCATGATGACGGAAATGGAGTAAAGCCCCAGGGTGCTCAACTTGCGGATGTGGCATGACTCAAAATGAGGAGAAACAACTGTAAACATCCATTAATAATCGGAACAGGGAATGTACGTAGTATGAATCTAGGCAAATTATAAATAGGTAAAAGAAATGGAGTGCATAAACATTGACATTCTAGGAATCAGTGAGCTAAAATGGACCGGCATAGGCCATTTTGAGTCAGACAATCATATGGTCTACTATGCTGGGAATGATATACTAAAGAGAAATGGGGTTGCATTCATCATCAAAAAAGACATATCAAGATCTGTCCTGAAATACGATGTTGTCAGTGATAGAATAATATCCATATGCCTACAAGGAAGGCCAGTTAAAATGACTATTATTCAAATGTATGCACCCACCACTAAGGCCACCAATGAAGAAAGGGAAGACTTCTATCAGCTTCTGCAATCTGAAATAGATCAAACATGCAATCAAGACATACTGATAATCACTGGTGACTGGAATGCAAAGGTTGGAAAGAAGAAGGCTGAGTAGTTGGAAAATATGGTCTTGGTGACAGAAACGAAGCTGGAGACCACATGACAGAATTTTGTCAGACCAATGGCCTTTTCATTGCAAATACATTTTTTCAACATCATAAACAGAGACTATACACATGGACCTCACCATATGGAACATACAGGAATCAAATTGACTACATATGTGCAAAAAGACGACGGAAAAGCTCTGTACAAAGTGTCAAAACAAGACCAGGTGCTGACTGTGGATCAGACCATCAACTTCTCATATGCAAGTTCAAACTGAAGCTGAAGAAAATTAGAACAAGTATACGAGAGCCACGGTATGACCTTGAGTATATCCTAGCTGAGTTCAGAGACCACCTCAAAAATAAGTTTAATGCATTAGACACAAATGACAGGAGACCAAAAGAGTTGTGGCATGACATAAAAGATATCATTCAAGAAGGAAGCAAAAAGTTCTTAAAAAGACAAGAAAAAAAGAAAAGACCAAATTACATGTCAAAAGAGACACTGGACCTTGCCCGTGAATGTCGAGCAGCTAAGGCAAAAGGAAGACATGATGAAGTTGAGGAACTAAACAGAAGATTTCAGAAGGCAGCTCGAGAAGACAAAAACAAATATTATAATGACATGTGCAAGGAGCTGGAGGCAGAAAACCAAAAGGGAAGAACACACTCTGTGTTTCTCAAGCTTAAGGTAGTGAAGAAAAAATTCAAGCCTCAAGTGGCAGTAGTGAAAGATTCTACAGGGAAAATATTAAATGATGCAGGAAACATCAAAAGAAGATGGGAAGAATACACAGAGTCATTATACAAGAAAGAATTGGTAGATAACCAACCATCCCAAGAGGTCGCATATGAAGAGGAACCAATGGTGTTGAAGGAGGAAGTGGAAGCTGCCTTGAAAGAACTGGAGAAACACAAGGCTCCAGGAATTGATGGGATACCAGTAGAGATGTTTCAACAAACAGATGCAGCACTGGAGGTGTTAACATGTTTGTGTCAACAGGTTTGGAAAACAGCTACTTGGCCAACTGACTGGAAGATATCCATATTTGTGCCTATTCCCAACAAAGGGGATCCAACGGAATGTGCAAACTATCGGACAATATCATTAATATCACACACCAGCAAAATTCTACTAAACATCATTCAGAAGCGACTGCAGCAGTATATACACAAGGATTTATAAGAAAATCAAGCGGGATTCAGAAGAGGGCGGGGACTAGGGACATCATTGCTGATGTCAGGTGGATATTAGCTGAAAGCAGAGAATATCAAAAAGATGTCTATGTTTTATTGGCTATGCAAAAGCATTTGATTGTGTGGATCATAACAAATTATGGATAAGACTTCGGAAAATGGGAAGACCAGAACACCTAATTGCGCTCATGAGAAATCTGTACATGAACCAGGAGGCAGTTGTTTGAATAGAACAGGGAAACACTGAGTGTTTTAAAGTTGAGAAAGGTGTGCGTCAGGGCTGTATACTTTCACCTATCTCTTCAATTTATACACTGAGGAAATAATCCGAGAAGCTGGACTTTATGAGGAAGAACGTGGCATCAAAATTGGAGGAAGACTCATTAACAACCTGCGTTATGCAGATGACACCACTTTGCTTGCTGAAAATGAAGAGGATTTAAAACATTTACTGATGAAGATCAAAGATCATAGCCTTCAGTATGGGTTACGACTAAACATCAACAAAACAAAAATCCTTACAACTGGGTCAGCACGCAACTTCACAATAAATGGAGAAAAGATTGAGGTTGTCCAAGATTTTGCTTTGCTTGGCTCTATAATCAACACCCATGGAAGCAGCAGTCAAGAAATCAAAAGATGCATTGCTCTAGGAAAAGCTGTGGCAAAAGATCTCTTTAGAGTATTGAAAAGCAAAGATGTCACATTGAAGAC
>VMDO01038051.1:0-13843 GCA_007922755.1 Pedetes capensis
TAGTGGTGGGTGCATAAATTTGAATAATAGTCATATTAACTGGCCTTCCTTGTAGGCATATGGATATTATTCTATCACTGACAACATTGTATTTCATGACAGATCTTGAAATGTCTTTTTTGATGATGAATGCAACCCCATTTCTCTTTAGTTTATCATTCCCAGCATAGTAGACCATATGATTGTCTGACTCAAAATGACCTATGCTGGTCCATTTTAGCTCACTGATGCCTAAAATGTCAATGTTTATGTGCTCCATTTCTCTTTTAATAATTTCTAATTTGCCTAGATTCATACTACGTACATTCCATGTTCCAATTATTAATGGATGTTTACAGTTGTTTCTCCTCATTTTGAGTCATGCCACATCAGCAAGTTGAGCACCCTGGGGTTTTACCCCATTTCCGTCATCACCGTAGACTCTACTTGGAGGAGGCAACTCTTCCCCAGTAGTCTTTTGAGTGCCTTCCAACCTGGGGGCCTCATTTTCCAGCACTATATCTGACGGTGTTTCTTTGCTATACATAGGGTTTTCAACGACTAGTTGTTTCGGGAGTGGCTCACCAGGTCCTACTCCCTAATCTGTCTTAGTCTGGAAGCTCAGCTGAAAACCTGTCCACCATGGGTAACCTTGCTCATGTCCGAGGTTACAGTGGCAGAGCTCTCAGCCTCATCGCAACACGCAAGCCCCCACAGTGTGGCAAACTGACAGACTTGTGGGGGAATGTGTTAAATACCTATGTCTATTGCCTTATTGATATCTGTCTTATATATTTATCTCCCATGTTTCAATTCTGATGCTAATCATTTTGATATTGATTTGTAGAAGTTCTTCATGGGCCCAAAAATGATAATTTACCTATTCCTCTTGAATTTTTTAAAAAAAGAATTCTAATTTTTTTCAGTGATAGCCTATTGTGGCTAATACCTAGAAGGATGTTAAATAATTGCATTGATAGTAAGTCTCCTTACCCCATTACCTTGTTCCTAACTTCTGTGGCAATATATCAATATTTCTTATTAATCAAGACGCAGACTTTGAAGTTGAGATAGAAAACTTTGTTAACTTTGTTAACTGGATGTTGAGTTTTACCAGTTATCTTTCAGCATCTGAGGAGATGATCAGATTATGTTGCTCCATAGCTTTATAATAGTATAAATTATAGGAAAATATTTTCTAATATTGAATCTTCCTTCCATTCTTAGGATATATATTAGTAATTTAAAGTATTGCTGGATTCTATTTGTTAATAGCTTATTTAAAAGTTTTTCATTATTAAGTTGTGTTATCCATTTTTAGGACAGAGCAACTCTTCTCTCTTTGATTTCCCTAGTTCTAGCTGAATCTGTTTTCAGAGTCTCATCTTCCTTCCAAACATATCAACCGTGGTGTTTTTTTCTGAATAAATTCTTCTACCCAAGAGGGATCCTGGTACCATCTTTTAAAAAGATAACATTTTTACCCTCATCACCCTTCCTCTATCCATTTCTCAGACAAGGATGGTATTGAAAAGACTTTAGCATGATGAGTGTTATAAAGGAGAGTGCTAGGGTACTTTGGAAATGTATAGGGGGTCCACTCCACTAATGGTGGGGATAGTCTGGGAAGACTTCTAAGAAGAGATAACATTGAGCTGAAAATGAAGAGTGAGTAGAAATTAGTGAAAAGGGTTAGAAGTATTTTCAGGAAGAAGAAACAGCATATTCCAAGACAAGTGATAGCGATGAACTCTCAGGTAACCAAAGGAAGCCAAGGATGGCTAGATCCTAGAGATGGTAAGATTGTATCCCAATGAGGTTGGAGATTTAGGTAGATGACTTATACAGGGAATTAATTTTGGATTTCCTACAGAAAATGGAAAATCACTCTAAGGATGTCATGGTCAGAGGTATGTAATTGTGGTTTATGTGAATTATGAATTCAAAAGGCTTCTCCCTCATTTTGCTATACATGAGCTGATTTCTGGTTGCTTTGTTGGGACCCTCATCCACTTCTTCTGCTTCTCCTACATCCCCTTAGAACATGCAAACAGGAAATTGTGACCAAAATGAGCTGGAGAGGAGCCCTGGGTGGGACCTTTGAGGTGAGCCCACTGGAGTTCTCACTTCACTCTTTTGCCTCTGCAAAGAACATGGTCAACAACCATCATTTATTTCCTCTAGCCATGTTGTGGGCATGACCCTGTCATTTTCACTTCTTATGTCTTGAGAAGAACTTGGTTTTTGGTGTTTTTGCCAAGTGTGAAAAATAACTTGTTTCTGATTGAGCATGTGAAGGGAAACCACAGGACCCATGACTGCTGCAGAGGCAAGCTCTGTCCTCAGGAAGAGCAGAGAAAGAACCATCTCATCCTATGTGATCTGAACGTACTGGAGTTCCCCTTTGATAAAAAGTGACCTGCTGCCTACTAGTCTGTCATTCTTCTCTGAGGAGTAAATGTTTTTCACCAGGGTCATGGTCAGGCAAGGAGAAAACATCACACAGGAAGAGACTGAGAAAAAGTCAAACGAGCTGAGTAAAATCAAAGTTGTTAGGCTGAGTAGGTAAAGATTCAAGTCCTTCCATGTAGGGCATCTTCTGGAAGCTCCTCTGGTGTAGTCTGCAGTCCCTTACTCTTGGATGTTGTTAGGTGCCATCGAGTCAGTATCCAACTCATAGCAACCCTGCATACAACAGGCGAAACACTATTATCAGTGCTTCTCTGCTGTTCAGAGGGTTTTCAATGGCAGATTGATTTTTGGGAGTGGGTTGCTGGGTCTGTTTCCCAAGCCTACAGCACCTGGTGTTCCCAGGCAGTCTCCCATCCAGGTACTAATCAGGCCCGACTCTGCTTAGCTTCCGAGATCTGACCAGATCAGATGCCACAGGGCTATGTCTATGCTGCCTTGGATAGGCAGCATCTTATTAAAGAAGTGAGCTCTGCAGACCTAGCACTACAGATTTGGTGCTTGGAGATCATCTATTCAAGATCTGGGGCTTTAATATCATCAACTAAAATTAAAGCCATTCCATTCACAATGTTATTGTTGTTGTTATATGCTGTCGAGTCGAGTCCAACTCGTAGTGACCCTCATAGGGTTTTCAATGACTGATTGTTTTGGGATTGTCTTGGGAGTGGTTGCCACGTCCTTCTCCCATTTTTGCAGTGCTGGGAATTGAACTCGGGATCTCAGAGACTGCAGAGCGGCACTCTACCAACTGAGCTAAATCCCAGCCCTCATTTAAACCTAGCCCCACTCTAAGAATCACCCATTCACAATAGCTACCCGAAAAACTCACCTAGGAATAAATTTAAGGACGTGAAAGGCCTCTATGATGAAAATTATAAGATGCTGATGAAATAAATTGAAGAATACACGCACAAGGAAAGATTAGAAGAATAAATATTGTTAAAATGTTCATACTTCGCAGATTTACAGATTTGATGCAATCTCCATCAAAATACCAATGTTGTTCTTCACAGAACTAGAAAAACCAATCCTAAAATTCATCTGGAAACCCCAAAGACCCCCAAATATCCAAAGCAATCCGGAACACAAAGAGCTTCTACAAACAATGTCTCACCCCAGTGGTTCTCAAGTTTTAATATCCAGTAGACTCATTGGAGAACTTACGTTTAAAACGTATTGCTGGCCTCTAACCCCAGAGTTTCTCTCAGTTAAGTGTGGGATGGATCCCAAACTTTCTAACCAGTTCCTAGCTCGTGTTGAGGCTGCTGACACCAGACCCACACTTTGAGAACCATGTGTATAGTCCACAGTCAATCTGCCAAGTAGCTAATGCTCCTAATTCCCATGCTTCTAGGGGTCGCCAGAGTGAGTGAGCCATTGATGTGGAGTCCAAGGAGAGTCCAAAGTCGCAGATGTGCCTGTCATTTGGCAGAGGCTACTCTACGGGGAAAAAGAAGAAACCAATATGGCCCCATTTTTGCAGCTGTCTTCAGATCTTTTTTTTTTTTTTTGCGGTACTGGGGGTTGAACCCAGGGCCTCGTGCCTGCATGCTCTGCAAGTGTTGGACCACTGAGCTGTGCTCCCAGCCCATTTTTTACTTTTTTTGAGACAGGGTCTCGCTAAGTTACGCAGACTGCATCTGGTCTCGAACTTGCAATTCTCCTGCCTGTGTCTCCTGAGCTGCTGGGATTACAGGCGTGCGCCACTGCCCCCAGCTCTGTCTTCAGATCTTACTGGAAAGATAAAATGAGCAAACATGGAGAAATGGAACCCAAGAGTCATGGCCCAATTGATAGGCACAGGGGGGCCAATGAATGGTGTCAGGTTGCTGTGGAGTTTTCCGTGGAGGAAATGTTGCTAAGGATGGGAGTATTTGGATATGTGGAAAGCTCTGGGGACAGACAATCAGACAGGTGGAAGGAAAAAAAACGTGAATAATGACTTGAAGGTAGAAATAAGCACTATAGGAGTAGGAAAAAGGAAACAGATAACCTCGGTGGCTCAGACACACCTATCATTTCTTTATTTCCAGCTCTGCCCTGTGTTTCAGATCTTCTTATTTAGTACTTGCAACAATAGGGGGTGCAGAGAAGATTACCTCCATTTCAAAGAAAGTGAACATAAGATTCAGAAAGATGAGTAACTTGCCCAGGGTTATTTTACAGCCTGCTGTAGAAGGTATCAGTGTCAGGCAAGGCGTGTGAACCGTAACCTACAGCCATGACGTCCTCCTGAGCAACAGCCACATGGTTAATCTGAGCTGTAGCGTCTTAGTCTGGTAAGCACAGGCTAAATTAAGGGAGTAAAACTGGGACAAGAGGGAGGTTACTTTTGATCTGTAGCGACTCTCCCTTTCTCCCCTTTTCCCACCTCATTCTTAGGCCCCAAGCCCTGTATTTTACTTCCCCACTATTGCTCTGTGTATCTATCTTTGATTTCATTTCCTTGCTCTCTTTCCTGTCTCTTTCTTGCATGGTTTTCTTTTCTTTTCTTTCTCTTTCTTTCTTTCTTTTCTTTTCTTTTTTTTTTTTTTTTTTGTAGTACTGGGGGTTGAACCCAGAGCCTTGTGCTTGCATGCTCAGCAAGTGCTAGACCACTGAGCTGCACCCTCAGCCCATTTTTTACTTTTTGAGACAGGGTCTCACTAAATTACACAGACTGCCTCTGGTCTCGAGCTTGCGATCTTCCTGCCTCTGCCTCCCTAGCCGCTAGGATTGCAGGTGCGTGCGCCACCGCGCCTGGCTTTGCATGGTATTTTGTTAAGAATTCCTACCCTAGCTTCTTACTCTACCACGTTAGAATCTGAAATATCCAATACTGCTGTGACACGCTACCTTCACTCTGACCCTGCACCCAGAACTGCTGGGTCCTGAGGGTCACAAAGCAGAGATACTGGATTTCCTGGAATGGTCACTCAAGACCCTGCCCAGTTGTTCCTCAGAGATCGCTCACATTCTACCCAAGGAACACACACACTTACCCCCCCATACCCAGGTACACCTTCAATGCACACACATCTGCAGCATGGCGGGCAGACCCCAGCCTAGGTCCAGCGTCAACTCTCAGGTCTTCTTCTTACTGAGTTTAGCACCTCTCTGGAGAAATTTGATTCAGGGGCTCATTTCACCTAGAGAAGAACAGTGATTTCCATTTCTGAGGGATGGAGGGTTTCAAGGGAAGACTGGCAGGCTGGTCAGAGGATGATTCAAGGCCCCTTGGCAGGCACACAAGATGCACAGGCCGTGAGACATCCCCATGCTATGAGAGTAGTTTGAGTTTCTACCAAGAGTATTATATTGATACTAACTAATGGAAGAGCTCAAACCGCACAGACCTCAGTCTACTACATTAAAACAAATAAGGGCAGCTGGCGCAGTGGTGCACATGTGTAATCCCAGCAACTCGGGAGGCAGAGGCAAGAGGATCACAAGTTCGAGACCAGAGGTAGTCTGTGGAATTTAGCGAGACCCTGTCCCAAAAGTGAAAAATGGGCTGGGCATGCAGCTCAGTGGTACAGCACTTCCAAAGCATGTAAGCACAAGCCCTGGGTTCAACCCCCAGTACTGCAAAAAATAAATAAAATAAAATAAAATTAAGGGCTTTCTCCACCCAGACACTGGTGTCACTTTGCATTAATGAGTTAGCCCTCACCATCTCAAACGACACACCATCAGTAACATTAGAACTGCTTTGTTAGCACAGGACCTTTGTTTCTCCACTGCAATCCTATCGGCTTTGGACTTTCCCAGTAGAACCTCTGCACTTTGCCCACCATCAGTACACAGCAGAGTGCAAAAGGCAGTGGGGGCCAGACACACAGGTAGAGGCTTGATGTCACCATGAGTTCTGTGCCCTTGGTCAAGACATGGGAAGTCCCTGAGCCTCGCTTGTTTTATGGTTAAACTGAAGATGACAGTGGATGATCTAAAAGCCCTTCCTCCTTTGACACCTAAAATTCCCCACCATTCTTGCCCATACCTAGGTGAGCGGGAAACCCCTGCTTGCTCATTACACAGCCTCACCCCCAAGCCCCAAAACACTGAATCAGCTCTCAGAGCACTGGAGCTCTGTGGGGCTGCTTCCTAGAGTTAGTGACCACACATGGAGACCTGGGGTGGGGACCAGACCAGAAGAGGCAGGAGAATGACTGTGGGAGGCAGGAGGAGGGAGCTCTGTCAGGGAGCCAGGTTAGAAAGAGCTGGAGTCTGAGGAGTGGTAATGTGCAGACACTGCAGGGTGGCTACGTCAGTGATGTCCCTGTCTTGGCACAAAATAACCAAGGAGGCAGGCCACGCTGCCAGACACGGACGCGTGGCCCCTTTCTCTTGGTGTGTCAGGTCTTTTCCCTCATGACCACAGACCATACTATGGTCTTTCATAGCCCAGGCTTCGCACCTGGTTCCCAATGTCACAGAGGGAGCCAAAGCGGCCCAGGAGAACCTGGACCGGAAGAAACGCAGTGGTCAACCGGTCCCATCCCCTCCATGGTCTGCACAAGGCCATTCCCCCCTCAGCCCTCCCTCGCTCTTGTAACTTCACATCTTTCTTTACACACAGTGGCCCTCACTCACGTGGTTGGTTCCACCTCATTAGATACTATCTGGATTTTATTCACGTATATCTTAATGCATCCCAGGAAGACTGTGGTCTGCACGTGATGTCAGCCCATCTCCCAGAATTGTGTCCAATAATGGGGAAGAGATTGTGTGTTGTCCGTTTACCTGTGTGAGCAGCACCCACGAGACCAGCTGCGTCAGCCACAGCTCTGTCCTGTCTCCCCATGCCCACCTTTGGCCTGACCCATCCCATACCACTGTGGTCAGCGCACAGGACAGAGTTAGAATGTGAGGCCATCAACCCTTCGTCATCCACGGAGAGGTGCTGGGGATTGAGATACCCAGGCTGACCAAACACCATACCTTCTCTAAAGTTTGACCTCAGGGTCACTTTGATTCTTAGAAAAAACCACAGAACTACATTCCAAGAGATACAGGCATAGATCAAAGGGCTATAAATGCAGGCAGGAATCACTGAGAACTCCCAGACCCCCTGATCAGACAGATAGCATGCCTGAGTCAACCTTCAACCTCCAGCACATCTTGAATCAACGGACTGACCAAACCTGTACCACCCCCCTTACCCCTACCTATAACCCTCAATAAAAACCCTTACCCAGCAATGAGTTGGGGTCTGACATTAAACCACTGCGTTGGTGAAGTGTGGCACCCTCAAGCTCAAGGTTTAATAAAGGCTCTTTGTTCTTGCATGTGACTTTGGACTCCCTGGTGATCTTTGGGGAACTCGAACTCTGGGCATAACAGGGATGAAGCATGGGGGTGGCTTGGGACAAGGAGGGACCTCGCCATGGAGACCTCACAGAACCAGCTCAGGCTCCTCCACAGTGTCCTCCTCCTCAGCCTGGAGCAGCCGTGGTGGAGCAGGAGGCTTTTCCTGAGAGTCTGCAGCCCCCCACCCCCAAGAGCTGCACAGGCAACAAGGAGCATTTGGGGTCCCTTGGGAGCAAACAAAAGAACCAGGAAGTGGCCATGCGTTCTCCCGTTCTTGCCTTACACTCCAAATGCAGATAACTGAGTTCAGAGAGTCTAAACCGCTGTCCCTTTGCTTTAGGCTTATGGCGTGTTTGGAAGAAATGAGAACTTGAAGTTCATCTAGAAAATTCTATCAGAATGGTGGCTGTTTGTAATGATTCTGCGGGAACGCCAACACAGGGCGGTGTCCTGTTCTCTTGAGGCGTTGTTTCCCTCCAGTTAAGCGGAAATGGGGCATGTCGGGGTCACCATGCAAATGGGCTGCGAGCCATTAGCTCCTCTGCTTCCACAAACACTAGTAAGTTAATGGCAATGAGGTAAACAGGCCAGAGAATTACAGTGACGGTGACAGCCAGACATGGGTGACAAAAGATTCAACCGATCGTGATGGGGAGAGAGTGAGCTGGGGACGTGCTGGCAGAACAGGCACCGCACACGAGCCGAGAGGCTGCAGCTGAGGCTACAGGTGTGGACTGGAGCGTCCCAGGGAGGTCCAGGCGGAAGTGCCCGCTACCAGGGGCTGGGGGCCGAAAATGGATCCCACAGTTCCCTCCCAGCACCTGGCTTCTCCACAAGGAGGACCCTCAGTTCTGGTCTCCCCAGGTCCTTCTCAGGTCCTGTGGCCAGCAGTTGTCTCTCTCCTGGGCCTGTGGGACCAAAGGACAGACTCAGAGTCTCCTACAGGTGAAGGCAGGGCTGGGCTTTAGCTCAGTGGGTAGAGCCCTGCGCTGCAGTCTCTGAGGTCCTGAGTTTGATTCCCAGCACCACAAAAATGGGAGAAGGACCTGGCAACCCACTCCCAAGGCAATCCCGAAACAGTCAGCCATTGAAAACCCTATGAGGGTCGCTATGAGTCGGATACGACTCGACGGCACCTAACAACAACAACAACAACAACAACAGTTGAAGGCAGATATGGACAGGTTTTGTGACTCTCCGTGTCTGTGAATTTGTATAGAGAATGCGACAGTGCTCCGAGTCAGCAGGACTTCCGTCCCAGTCAAAAGCCAGGCATCCGGATCAAAGCCACCAACGGGGCAGGAGTGAACTTGGAGATGCGCAGGGAGCTGGGGCCTTCCCAGCAGAGCAAACATGACGCTAAGTGGCGCTTTCACTCGTCCTGGTCCTTCAAAGGAAAGCATTGGGGCATGAGGTCCATGGGTTAAGGCGGGAGTGGGAAGAATCTGGTTTTAAAATGCTTCTTAGTGATATCGTCGCCTGCAGCTGTAGCCCTGTGGCATCCGATCCCGTCAGATCTCAGAAGCTAAGCAGGGTCAGGCCTGGTTAGTACCTGTATGGGAGATCGCCTGGGAACACCAGAAGCTGTAGGCTTGGGAGACGGACCTGGCAACCCACTCCCAAAAATCAACCTGCCATTGAAAACCCTATGAACAGCAGAGAAACACTGACAATAGTGTTTCCCCTGTTGTACAAAGGGTCGCTATGAATCGGATACCGACTCGACGGCACCTAACAACAACAACAAGTGATATCGTCACAAAATAAAGGACCACTAGCCGGGTGTGATGGGGCACCCCTGTAATCCCAGAAGCTTGGGAGGCGGAGGCAGGAGGAGCGCAAGTTTGAGACCAGAGGCAGTCTGTGTAATTTGGCGAGACCCTGTCTCAAAAAAGTAAAAAAACGAAACAAAACAAAAAAAGGGCTGGGGGTGCAACTCAGTGGTCCAGCACTTGCAGAGCATTCAAGCGTGAGGCCCTGGGTTCAACTCCCAGTAACGCAAAAAAAAAATAATAATAACAATAAAATAAATAAATAAATAGAATAAAAATAAGGTACCACTCAGTAACGTCAAAAACGAGCAAACAGCTGATGTGCAGCAAGGATCGAACTCAAAAGCACGCTAGGTAAAGGAATCCAGACGCAAAACCTCCGTCCCACGTGACTGCTTTGTGTGCAGCTCAGAACAGGCGCAGTGAGTCTGTGTTGGTAGGAGTCTGGGTGGAGGTTGTCTTTGGGAGGAGGCTGGCAGAGCCTCTAAAGTGATAGCAATGCTCCCTATGTGTAGAGATAGCAAAAGCCGTTGAGCAGAAACTTCAGAGCTGTGCAATTTTACTCCAGGTGAAGTATGCCTCAACAGATTGCTGTAAGAACGTGGAAGCCTGGGCCCCAAAGCTATCTCTACCCACACTGCCTTCACCAGTGCTGCTCCAGCCAAGCAAGGTCAACGCCAGACCCAAGCATGGAGCAAACGGAAGAGTCGCCCGCTATAGGAACAGTCACCAAAAGCCCTTACATACGAGCGTCACTCAGCAAGCCAGAGAGGCGGAACGAACACAGCCTATAAAGCAAAGCAAAGCCGCAGAAATGCTAGGGACCCCCCCATCCCTGGGTCGCCATAGACAAGTGTTGGGGATTTTTTTTAAATGCACCCCATAACTAGGGTCCCTCATACTAGCATGAGGGACTGGGCTTTAGCTGACCCCAGGGCCACATTCCACGCACTCCCTCCTACTCCTCACATCGAGTGAGTAAAGATGGCCCCTGACCAGCCTGACCAGCCCCAACTACCTCAATTTTGATTGACTACCTCTAACATCTCAGTTAAATAACTGCCCCTACCTGGCAAGTATGACAGTTTACCTGCTGTACCTGTCAGGAATGTGCCCTGATTGGCTAACCCCAGGACACGCCTCCCCTGTAGCATCCTATATAAGCAGGGCTCCTGGGCCCCCTTCACCCCACCACTGTTCTCCGTCCTCAACTGCTGTCCAGACCCCATCACCTTGATTCAGTGCTCCCCAATCCAACAGAAGATCTCCAAGCAAGCCAACACATCAAGACCAGGGGCCCCGAAGCGCTGAAGGCTACAAGCAAGCCATGAAGAGCCTCCCAGTTCCTCCCATCCTTGGGAAGGAGCGGGGCAGAGAAGGCGAGCTGCAAGAGTCAAGACCACCAGACCTCCAGCCCAGTGGAACACCAACTGCTTGTAGCTGTGCCTTTAAGGCTGAGCTGTACCACCAGTGAGCCTGCAGCATTCTATGCTGCAGGCTTAGAGCTAGCTCTTAAGCACTTGATAGGGGCTGCTTGCTGGTTGCACCCCAGTTGGGGAGCAACCCAATAAACTTCCCTCTCCTGTTTCCCACAGAAGGTCTCCCGAAGTCCTTCTTTGGAGCCTCGGGCCACTACACCAACCCGGTCCAGTGAGTCCCCCATACCCACTTGGTGTCAGGGCAAGGCTCTGACCTCTGCCGGGCCTGAGCCGAACCCCGACACCTGATTTTTGTTAATTCCCCATGCCAGTTGAAGAAACCTCCTCTGCCTTCTTACCTGGCCTCGCCCAAGGTCTTTGATACCTCCAATCATCCCCCTCCCTGGGTCTTCTCCACTGAGCTCTGTTTATCAGATTTCTTTCCCTCTACAGATCCCAGCTCAAATTTTTAGAGTTCTTTAAATGCAAAAGATTGTTTCAAAGTAAATGTGCATGATATAAAAATGAATAATCTTTCCACCCCTAGTCCACCAGAAAAGTGACAACTGTCAACTGACACACGTCCTTCTGTGTTTCTCTATGTTCATACAAATACGCATAAGCAGCCGGGTGGGGTGGCGCACGCCTGTAATCCCAGCGGCTTGGGAGGCGGAGGCAGGAGGATTGCAAGTTCGAGACCAGAGGCAGTCTGCGTAACTTAGTGAGACCCTGTCTCAAATAAACTAAAAAAATGGGCTGAGGGCGCAGCTCAGTGGTCCAGCACTTGCAGAGCATGCAGGCATGAGGCCCTGGGTTCAACCCCAAGTACTGCAAATACAAACAAAACAAAACAAAACAAAACAAATACTCATAAACGTGGGTGAACATAAAGACACTTACCAGGCTTTTTGTTCTGAAGTCTTCTTGATGCTTTTTGCATTACTGCGTTTATTTACTTTATTCATATGCAACTGCATGAATATGTGTAGATACATATACATATACACATATCCATATACTATATATATTTCCTCCTTGATGTTATATTCTGTACATCTGTACAAGTCAATACAGATAGATGTGCCTCATTCTTTTTAGTTGTTGGTTGGTTGTTGGTAGGTGCTGTCGAGTCGGGTATCCGACTCATAGCGACCCTCTGTACAACAGGGGAAACACTATTGTCAGTGCTTCTCTGCTGTTCATAGGGTTTTCAATGGCAGGTTGATTTTTGGGAGGGGGTTGCCATTCTTTTTAGTAGATACAATTTATTCCTGCATAACTAAGGCAATCATCCCTTTATTGGTTGGCATTCAGGTTATTACTGGTTTTACTATTTCAAAAGAAGCTGTGATAACCATCCTTGTACATTGTGGTTGTGGTTGTTGTTGTTGTTGTTGTTGTTGTTGTTGTTGTCAGATGCCATTGAGTCAGGTCTGACTCATAGCAACCCTATGTACAAAAGACGCAGCACTCCCTGACACTGTGCCATGTCTGGCATTATGTCAGGGCTTCTCTGCTGTTCCTAGGGTTTTCAGTGACTGATTGTTTCAGGAGTGGATTTCCAAATCCTTCTCCCTAGCCTGCAACATCTGGTATTCCCAGGGGGTCTCCCATCCAAGAACTAACCAGGCTGACCCTCCTAAGCTTCCAAGATTAAGCAGGATCGGATCCTAGGTGCTATGGCTGCAGATATCCTTGTGTATGTATCTTCATATATACAAATGTTTTTCTCTGGATTTCTAAAGTCTTTAATGTCTTTATAATTTATTTAATGCTCATACACTTCTATAATAATAATAATAATAACTAATAATTATTAAACACTTACCAAGTTTCAAGTATTTGTTAACAACTTTGTAAGCATCTCATTTAATCCCCACAGCAATTCCAGAGATACATATTATTATTATCTCCATTTTACAGAAGATAAAACTTAAGATACTATGGTCAACAAAACATGTTTTCTGTCCCTATGGAGTTTGTGGGGGAGGCAGTCATTGCAAATATATCCACAGGAATTTGCTGATCTGGTTGTACCTAGCATGAGGGGCATCATAAGGGGGTAGGGGATTGGGGGTCTCATGCCAGGGCCTGAGAGTCAGGAGCCAGGGAACTGAAGGAAGTGGGTTGAAGCTGCAGCAGATGGATGGAGAGAAACAGAGCTGGAAGAGGGAGGGATGGGGAGACAAATACCAGTGCAGAGAGAAGTGCAGGGGCAGAGCTCTAGAGCGGATGTGAGTCTAACTCAAGGACCAATGGGAAGACCAGTAACACCGGCACGCAAGGAACAGGGTATGGGGCGAGGGATCAAGCCAAGTCAATGCTTCTGGGCTTCATGTTAAGGTCGGTGAGAAATGACAGAAGCATTTTAAACAAGAGGGTGTCATAGCAGGAAGCTCATTCTGAGCCCCTTCCACTCTTTGCTGATATTCTTTCCCACGAACTCCTTGAGTGAGCCGGCCCGCGGCTCAGTCGAACGGTTCCTGCGGGGGAGGGGTGAGTGGACAAAAGGAGACAAGGGGACAAGTCTGCAGTTGCTGATCAAGTCCGTTTATTGAAAGTTACACAGGAGGTTTTATAGGAAAAAGAAAGGCTGGGCCTAGTGCCCCTAGCATACCTTGAGAGTTAATGATAAACTACACAGAAACTAAGGAAACAATGTAGAAACTATATAATGAGTACTACGTGACCTCTAGTCTTACATCAGCCAGCAACCCAGACGTGACCCCCTCTGGGACCACGTACACACCAGGGGCTCTTGTTTACCTGATGTTATCTAGTTTCGCACTCGATGTGTAAGTTTCAGGTATACTGAGTCTAGCTCTCATCAACAAGTTGTTTAATTCTTTAAAGGAATGCTTCAGCTCCCAACACTTGAGGGAGAGACAGATTGCCAAAAGGGAGCGTGAGTGT
>VMDO01038052.1:0-13828 GCA_007922755.1 Pedetes capensis
CCTGCACAGTGGTGAGGGGAGCCAATCAAAATTATGGTGGTTGAGGCTGGTCAAGCTGGCCGGGGGCCATCTTTGCTCACTCGATGGGAGGGGCTGTTTTGAGTGAGTGGGATGAGCCCTGGGGTCAACTAGGGGTCAGCCCCTCAAGCTGTCATGAGGGACCCTAGCTGGGAAATATTATTTTAAAAATCCCCAACAAGGAAGCAAATAAAATGTGTGGAGTGTTTCCTAACTTTTTTATATCATGGTAAAGTAAATGAAAAATGATTGCTTTATTAATCCCTTCCTCCACTGTCATTGAAAGGGGTTGATATCTGAAGAGATGATTGTAACCCAGTTGAGGCACATTGATTCTAAAACTTTAATAAAGAGAAACTGAAAGATTTTCATCATAAATTATTGGAAGATTGTTGGTACCATTATTTCCAGTCCTAATGGTAGGATTGTTGAAAAGAGGTAATGGTGATTATGGCCTCTTTTGTTTTGACTCCTGTAGGAGTTAGCAATTTTTTTCTGCAAAGGGCCAGGTAATTAATATTTTGGGTTTCGAAGGCCATACAGCCTCCACAGTGACTACTCAACTCTGCCATTTTAGTGCAAAAGCAGGCATGAACAATACCTAAAGAAATGGATAGGCTGTGTTCCAATACAATGTTGTGGACATAAATTCAAATATTATATAATATTCATATGGCATAAATGTGAATCTTCTTTTGATTTTTAACCATTTAGTAATATATAAGTTGCCTGGAGCTTCTGATACCATCAGATCTCAGAAGTTAAGTAGGGTCTGGCCTGGTTAGTACTTGCAAGGGAGATGCCCTGGGAACACCAGGTGCTGTAGGTTTGGGAGAAGGACCCAGAAATTCACTCCCCCAAAATAATCAGCCATTGAAAACCCTATGAATAGCAGAGAAGCACTTGATAATAGTGTTTAGTCTGTTGTACATAGGTCTCTATGAGTTGGACACTGACTCAATGTCACCTAACAACAACAGCATCAAATGTATAACTCACATGCCATACAAAAACAAAGGAAGGGTCAGATTTGGCAGGCAGGTTTGCTGATTCTGGAACTAGGGTGACAAGTTAGTCTCCTCATATTAGGGATGGTCACACCCTGAGATCTGCACAGAGAGTCAGAATCAGAGGTACAAAGTTTGTGAGAGCACGGCTGTAAAGAAGGAGAGGCGACAGAAAGGAATAGTATCGAGGGGAAGAATTCTTTGCAAATATATATTGTTTTCTTGGTAAAGTCCTCACTCAGGATATTAAAATGAGGTTTCCATGGCACCATGTTTTCTATTGTGTCATAGACATCTCAATCTCTGCTCTGAGAAATATTATCTCATGCACTCTAGAGATGTTCCAGCCTATTCAGTATGATTTGAAGACCAAATATTAGAGTTAGCTTCATATTCCTTCCTTTCAGTAACCTTGTGGCTACAAAATCAACTAGAGATAGTTTTTTTAAAGCTATTTCAAAAAAGGGAAAACACATTTTTCTTTTCCTAATGATTCTGACATTTAGTATTATAATTGTTAATTCATTTTAAGATTGAGATAGAGTTTTCTTTTAATATGAATTTAAATGTTTCTCTCTAGGTAATACCTCAATTTCCATAGTTTTCATTTCCTCCTCTTCTTCTTCTGCCCCCCCCCCACAGAAAAGTGAAAGGGAAAAGACAAGCTGAATAAAAAAAGATTTGAAGAAGAGCTAGTAGTGGAGAGTAGAATAAAGAGACCTCAGATCTTTCTCTTTCTATATTTACCCCTAACCACTTTATTGCATGGTAAATCTAGTGTATTAACATATAGGTGTTAAAGTTCTGTAGGACAATGTATTCAGGTTTTTCAAAATAATGAATACACTTATGGACCTAGACTTTTTTGTTTTTACAAATTATTCCATCTCTTTCTAGAAATTCCATGAAATTATTTAAAATTTTGTAAAATTTTGTGTATCCTGTGTGATTTTCTGGTTTCCTTTCACACTTAAAACTCTCATTGAGAACATAACAGGTTCTTTTTTGCATTAAACTGTAACCTCATTTGGCATTTATATATCCTGCAGGAGATAGTGAAATACTACCTGCTTTAAATTGGGATTTCTAGGAGAGTTTTTGGATTTAGTAAAATCTCAGAAGCCAAAATTATATAAATGAAGATTAAGTTGCCAAGGCTAAGATTCGTATGTCTATTTTTACTTAACAACAAATAAAGTTACTATTTCTAATCCAAAAATTACATGGACATTTTCTACAGGCATTTCTAGTTTTGCTTAATGTACTTTTCCTTTTTTCTTAATATGTTTTCCCCTTAATATAATAAGCAATTTTAAGTATTTATTTAAAAATAAAATTATGGTTAATTTTAGCTCTCTTGTGCATTGCCAAAGAAGCTTCTACTATTTTCAACACTTTCCTGTACTTACTGGCTTTGATTAAGAAAATAAATAATCTAAAGAAAACCTCAAGCCAAGCAATTTAGAGAATATTTGTTTTATTACAGAATGAAGTAGAGCTCCACATGTAACACTAAATAGAACTTTCCAACACTGCAAGAGATTTTTATTTCCCTCCGTATGTAACTGGATAAAGCATAGTTTGGACAAAAGGTAAAATAATTCCCAAAGTTATAATTGCTGAAGGGTAATGTGATTTTTCTAAATGTTAAATTTATTGAATTATTTTACAGTGTTTTATACATGCTCATTCAACTACAAATTAAAGTAATTCATCCCATTGTACAGTCAATCACAGGAGGTCAAGTTATATCTTTCATAATTATTTTGTATTCATAGATTATTGCTTTCAAAGATCATTCACTAGGTTTCAAAACATAAAACACAGTTATGGATACATGATTACTATGAAAACAAAGCTTTAAAATATTTGATTTCACAAGTTAATGAGAAAGCAAATAGATTTTCTTTTCTATCTTAGTTTGGTTTTCCTCAAATTGAGACAAAAGTATTTTTATGATATTTCAGAAATGTAATTTCTGATATTTCAGGTATTTCAATAATACTGGTGGTTCACCGATTTTTACTTTGGTGTACTTTTCTTCATGAAACAACACTAAAAAGAATTCTCACCTTATGTGTAATATATACTTTACCCTATGAAAAACCCAACTGAAGGATGATGCTGAATCTGGTAGCTTTGAAAGCTTAGGACAAAGTAATTAGAAACTGATATGAGTAAAACAAGATATGGCTAATAAATTAGGATAAAATGACAAGATAACTTCACACTTATTCTACAGAACATAATCTGCTAACATTTGAAAAAATTACCCAGCCTCTATCCTTGGATGAAGTGACATGTGTGCATCTTATCACTTGTTTAGAATGCCCTGTTGACTATATTACATTTTCTGTATGATTAAATAAGAATTTTTAAAAAACAGTCTCAATATCACTCTATTATTTCTACATCATATTCCATAATTTTAATAGGAAACATAAAAGTAAAGGTTTAAAAGTATTTGCTTTGCCATCCTGTGAAATCTGTCCTACTTGCAGTGAAAAGGCTCCTGTAGAACCCTTTCTTGCCATCAAGAATCCAAATTAGCAACAGCTTGCAATGATAATCAGTTCATTTCAGTGTACTCAAAATGGGCTCATTATTATTAATTTTTGCCAACTCCCAAGCAATTCATGAACCATTTTTAGATTTTCAAAAAGCAGTTCATGAATCAGACAAAAAAAATTTAAAAGGAACCCATCCCACAATGAGATGATGACTCAGAGTCCTTTGCTGTAGCTGTGTCAACTGCCGAGCATCTGAAATCTGATGAGGATGGGGCTGATGGAGAAAAGGCCATGATGAGCATGAAACAATGTGTTGAATTTACATGTTAAAACTTCTTGTTGGTTTTGGCAATTTTGTTGAAGATAATTGAGAAATCCATAACATCTGGATGTGGGGGAGAAGCTTCACTAAAATGATGAAGTTTATATTGGTCGACAAGACTATAAATGGAAAAGAGTAGTTTCTTAACACAGCTGTTTCCAATTTTGTTAACATTTTAGGCCAAATTCATTTGGGGAAAAAAGAAAAATAAGATAAAAGTCTTATGTTTGAGAGATACTCTACAAGTCTGACTTAATGTGCTGAAGATATTCTTGACTCTAACATACCTAGAGAATTGACAAGTGAATCTTTGGTCTTTAGGCTAGAATCTAACCTGTCTTTGAAATGCACAGGAGCATTAGTCATGTAGCCAAGACTTTTGGATTATCCAAAGTCAAATAATCTCTTTGCGCACATTTGTTTTTAAGTGAAATAAAACCCCTGGATTCCTGGTACTGTCAGAAGTTACAGCACATGTCTTATCTTTCATGTCTTAGGAAACAATTTAATTTAGTGGGTAGATCACTGAATCTCAAAAGAGCTAGATGTTCTTTCCACTGACTGTGTGACTTACTCATCATTTACTCTTTTGCACTTCATTTCCTCCCTCTATAAGATGGGAATTATGCAAAATGACAAAGAAAATATATTCAGACACACTTTCTTCCACTCTTCAAAGGAACACTGAATAAGTCAAATACATCAATATACGGATATATGTGCAAAAGCATAACATACATATAGATATACATATTTATTTAAATTAATGTCACTTTGGTTTGCAATTTCTCACTTCTCTATTATTAGTTTTCTGACACCTCTTTTTGCCCTATTTTACCAGGAAAACTGACAGTTGAAATTTCCCTCTTTTATTTTCTTTTCTTTCCCTTCACGTTTTCTCCATAACAGCCCTCTATCACCTTTCTGTTTTCTTGAGCAAAGAATAAAACAGATATAACAACCTCAAAAATAAGCAGGTTCCACTATTGTTTTCCTTTTATGGACCCCTGAAGTCAATATGCAGCTCAGTAAAATGAGAATAGCATCTCTGTTAAATGTTCTGTTAGCTTGTTGATGCTTTTTGGCTAGAGATGACTCTTAAATATTGGTGACAATTACAATTTACTTCCTAGGTTTTTATATTCAGACTTCAAGATTTGGTAAAGGCATGAACATACCAGTGTCAGATAGATTTGTTAATTCTCAGTGACATAAGTAAAGTCTGGGACACCGAGATGTTTTAAAGATCATCAACAGTGTTATCGATACATTTTGCCAAAATCAATTCTGGAGTCTGACTCTGCCTGCTGTGAGCAGTTGTCACAATGTTCTTTGAGAAAATTGACAAGAAATGATAAGGATTCTGTCAACAGACACCCATCAACAGAAAATAATCCCCCTGCAGACCTATCTCCTTCTTTATCCTTTTCTTAGCACATAGGTCATAAATAAGGAAATCCTGGTTGAACTTTACGATTAGATGAGTTAGTATGAGATCTTAGATCTTCCTTTGATTTTAGTTGATTGAAGTATTAAATGGAAATATACATTTCTCAACTTATAAGTCACTTCACAACTTAGAAGCAGCGAGTACTGTATCAGTTTATGTGAAGCCTCTACAAGTAATTCTCGGTGATACTTCTTTCACAGATACACAAATCTTACACTTCAGTGGATTGTCTATCGACTTTGATGAGGTTCATTTTTTGATTTCACACTTTTACCAATCCAAGCAGTTGCATATTTGTTTGATTATCTCATTTCTGACTATACATGTTTCCAAAGTGTTTTATCTAGTCCCCAAGGACACTGGGAATCCCTGGATTCCATGGATGGTGTTCAGGATGTCTGTGAATTTCCTAACATTGAATAAAAATAATTCTGTATATGCATATATTTATATTGTTGATGGGGATAGGAATTTTAATGATTAATTTACTATGGAATCTGTCAAAATGCTTTTTACAGGAGGAAAGAATGGGGGAAGAAAAGAAGGAAAAAGTGACCTAGAACAAAATTGTTTGTTAAAAATTGATTAACTTAACCCTACTTAGGCATTCATTGAGTGAAAAAATGAATGATTTTATGTGTCTATGAAGAGCCATCAGTGAACAATGAAAAATATTCCACTCTTAAAGATTTTATAGTGAAATGACAGGAAAAAGAAATGAAAGCATGTCAAGTTTTAGATAATGCAGACTTAACCTATCATCCTTTAATAATTTCATTTTATGATACTAGGAAACAATGTAAAATGGCTACACAAAGAAGATTTTAATTTTAGCAAATATTTTCCAATATTCCTTGCCATTTCTATAATAATGGGATCAATACCTTATTATAAAGCATTGTTCCTATCCTGGGTACTAATAATATGAGAGCCAGACAAGTCTTTGTTAGGACAAATCCTGTGTATCTGCTTAGCTACATCAGGGAAGGACCCATTAGATGAGAGCAGCACCCCACCCCACAGGTGTTGACAAACAAATATGTCTCCATAAATTGCCAAATGTCCCCTGGGAGAGCAAAATCACTCCAGTCAAGAAGCATGATGCTGAAGGACATGGCTATCAATAGCGCAAGCCAAAGGCAAAGTATGTGGTGATAACGGCACATTTTCATTGTCGTAAAGAATTTCACACTGTCTTGGGGAGAGTTAAATCTTGATAGAATCAAATTTGGACTTTAATCAATCCACACAAAATATACTCTAAAGAATCAGACTTTGTTCTTGAACAAAGTTCTTCTATCTCCTTTTCATCTCTTTCCCATCTTCCTTTACTCCCTGTTTGCTCACTTACTGCCTTTTATAATTCTCTGTCATTCTCATCCCTCCAAAGAAATGTCTCAACTTCAGTTCCACAGAAAAAAAGAAAACGAAAAGGACAATGAAATAAATATATAGAGAAAAGGAAGCCAATTTAGTTAAAGGAATAAGGAATAAAGAAGTAGGAAGACAAACAGAATGACAGAAAAACATATACACTATGGGCATAGTCAGGAAGACTTTCGGAACACATGATACATGTTCATTTTGATGCTTTTATCCTGGGTGTGAATTCTGTATTGATTACAATTTTTGCCATTCACTCCCTTCTCTCCTTCAGTTTTGCTACCTACCTGACCTCTGAATCCATTGTAGAGCTCTTATGCAATTTTTATATTCATTATTTCAGTTATGCTCATACAAATTTTGTGTTCAAGTAGATTTTCTCATTTGCAATTGAGTATTATGGGTTGGGGATGGGCCAAATAAATAAGTGTTGTCCAAGATTCCTTGCTGTTGTATCCTATTTCTGTATTTTCCATATAGAACGCATGCTATGGAGAAGGCAAAAGTTACATGGAACCTGAGCTGGAAATTGTTCTCTAATCCTTTTCTCTTGGTGTTATGTAATCCTCTGCAGAATCTAATTTAAATTCTCAAAAATCTATGTACTTGAATTCAGAGCCCTGATGCTTAAATTCTATTCCTAGAAGTTTATAACAAACATCTGGAAAAATAAAATAAACCTTACAAATAAATACAATCAAGGCAACATTATTTATAATGAATAGAATTAGAAAATCCAAATTTTGAATCATACAGGAATGAATAGACACATGATGGCAAGCATATATCATGGAGCCATTAGAAATATTTATGGAGACATAAAAAATTTACTAGAGCCAGGCATTGTGGTACATCCCTAAAATCCCAGCAACTCAAGACACTGAGGCAGGAGGCTCCAGAGTTCAAGGCCAGAGGCGGTCTGAGCAACTTAGCAAGATCTTGAGTCAAATATTAAAAGGGCCTAGAGGTGCAGCTCAGTGGTAGAGTAGAGTATTTACCTAGAATGCATGAAGCCTTGGATTCAATCCCCTAACACTACAAGAAAAAAAGTTAAGTAATGTTAATTGAATACAGGAAAATATAATACAGCCTGATAAAATGTATATAAATCAAAACACATATTTAAAGTGAAATTAAAAAGCTGGCAATACTTTTATTTAAATTATGGAAAAATGAGTATCATTTCTCCTTTCAACTTTTCCACATTTCCTAGATTTTTAAAACAAAAGTAAATCAAAATAAAAATAATTTAACAAGCATAATAGTCAAGGAAGAAAAATAATTCTGAATTTAGGAGAATACCAACTGCAGAGAAAAGTGCTCAGAACTTTGTATAATCTTTTGAAAATGAGCTGAATGCAGCAAAAGCAAAAGCAATGTAGAAACAAAAATATGTTCATATAATGATAATAAAACAGAAGAAAACAGAAGAAAACAGAAGGATAATAGAATCGATGGGAAGAAAAGTAACAAGTGTATTTTGTAGAGGAAAAGAATTACATATTACCCCAATATATTTCTGTGTTATGCAAATTCTACTACTAGATATTAAACATCTATCCTCCTTACTAATGGAGAGCAGGATAACCTAAAAAGAGGCACCAGAGGATTTTATTTTTATTTCTCTCCCTCAGTTTGGCTATTGCTATTGACCTGACTTCTAGAAAAATTCACACTCCAAAGATGATATTAGAATTTCATAAATGAGAAAATAGTCATTAACAGAAGAAGCACAACACTTTGTTATATAAATACTTTACTTTGGGGTAGTCAGACATATTATATTAATTGTCTTTAAAAAAACAGCAATTCCTTAGTCCCCAAGTACCAGAAAGCAACTTGTAAACATTATACTTTCTATTACATTAGAACAACCACAAATATTTTTAAAAGTACAAAGCAAATAACTTTTATTTTGTTCATTGGACTCAAAAGAATGAAAATTGGTCTATCTCAATTTGAATTTTTAAAAATGATCAGGCACACTATCTTTAAAACTATTGTAAATTACCAGCTTGATAATTATAAAAATGTGTATAGCTATTTATTCTTCTGTTCAGTAAAAAGTATATAGTTACCATGGCAACTACAAAATCCCATAGTGTGTGTACTACCTCCATGATCACCTTTTATAATAGAGACATGAGTAATGTATTATCTGAGTTCTGGCATTAAATGTTTTGAAAGGCCTTAAAACATATATTGCTGGTATACATATTGACTATTTTTGACTCCCTTAGTTCTCTGACATTAACTATACCTTAAATTTTAACATTTTTTTCATTTCATATAAAAACTAGTATCTCACATTTCTCAATGACTCATATTTGGATTTCTCTGAGTTCTGCAGAAATACCTAAAAGGAAGTTTTCTCCTAAGTAATTTAAAATGCAGTTCCACATTAAAAAATTAATCTATAGGAAGTACTCTATAATTTTCTTAAAGATAAATTATCACAATTTGTTTGAGAAATGAACCAAGACATTTCATGTTTTCAAGTGTCTGATTCTCCTTTTATATTTAGGGTCCATTTGGGAAACTCCTTAAGTGGAGTATGGAAGTACAACATTTATTCACAGCTCCTTTTAGATCAAGTAGTATGAACCCCTTAAATGTACTTATACCTTAGAAAGTCTTGGGGACATGAACTCATGTCTCATGAGCTGATTTAGCTGGAGTTTAGATTGAGGACTTGTTTGTGTTTTGTCATGTCTCCCCAGCTTCTTCTGGAAAACTTCAAGAGGAGATAATTCCCCTGGAAAATCTTGCTGGGTAAATAAAAGAACTTGGACCCTCACGGTTGTTGATAAGGTCTTTAGATAAGACTTTAACCCAAATGAAATAAGGTCAACATCCTTGCTGTCTTCCCCAATTAAACAGGAGCTACAATGAGGAGATGAGCTGGAAATTTCACAGATTACCAAATGATTTTAATCACTATAGATGCCTAATGGTTTTGAGTTGTGACACTCTTGATTTTTTGACATTCCCATGAATAAAGAAGGACTTCATTGCACTTACTTTTTAGTGAAACTGAATTTAAGTTAAATTACTATTACAAAAACTTAACGGCATGCTTTAAGATAACTGTGTGTGCCCATCATTGTTGCAAAACCAAGGTCAGGAATCTTTATTAATATGAAAATATTTGAATGTTATGTGAAACTTCCTGGCTTTCTTCAATGCCAATTTATTGCAATGCCTATTCATTTGCTCCTGAAAAAATGGCCATTTTATTATTTCATTAATTACCAATTGTGTGTGTACACACACGTGTGTAGAAAAAGAGAGATAAATTTAAGTTCTACTTCAAAAACTTACTCATTAATTTTGCATTGTTCTGTTATTAAACAACATTTTTACAGAAACATAAAGTTGGGGGCATGGGGAGAGAGCAGAAAGCAAGCATGTAAAGTAAAGAAAACCCTGAACCAAAGATGCTGAATTCTACTTCTCTGGCAACTTTTTCCCTTTTAAAATTCCATAAGTTTATTTTTCTTACATTTATTTAACAATTTAGAGTGTGCATAGATCTTTCATACCCCTGGTTCCATGTGATGCTCAGATGTTGTTGTTGTTGTTAAGTGCCCCTGAGAAAACATTCCCTCACACTGTGCAATGCCCGGCACTATGTCAGTGTTTCTGTACTATTCATAGAGTTTTCAATGGCTGATTGTTCCAGGAGTGGGCTTCCAGGTCCTTCTCCAATTTTTGTGGTGCTGGAGATCTAATGCAGGGTCTCAGAGCACACAGAGCATGCATTCTAACAACTAAGTGGGGCTTATCCTATTTATTATTTTATTTCTGTTCACAAAGTCTTTAGGAGATTATGGTAAGGGGAGAGAGAAGAAAATAAGAATAAATGATGATGGGTAAAGATGGGGGAAGAAGGACAAAATTAAGAAGAAAAGTGAATGAAACTAGATAGAAAAACATTACACAGGCCAAACAAGTGGGTTGGGAAAACCAGGAATGGTTACAAAGTGTGGTAGTAGTGTTTGTGCAAGAGAAAGAAAATGAAGCTATTGCTTCATCTGGGGGACTGAGGACAGGAGAACCTCAAACAGCTGGCCTTTGGGGTGCCAGGGGAATGTGGGGCACAGCACAAAGATGGGGGGAAGGCTTATGAACCCAATTTGCAACAAAGGCAGTTACTTAAGGTCAGAAGACTAGTGAAGACTTCAGTTTAAAATTCCCCACCCTTCTCCTGAGTACTAATATCTAGAGGGGGCTGGGATTTAGCTCAGTTGGTAGAGCACTGCGCTGCAGTCTCTGAGGTCCTAAGTTCAATTCCCAGCACCGCAAAAATGGGAGAAGGGCCTGGCAATCCACTCCCAAGGCAATCCCGAAACAATCAGCCATTGAAAACCCTATGAGGGTCGCTATGAGTGGGATACCGACTCGATGGCACCTAACAACAACAACAACAATATCTAGAGGAGCTAATGTAATAGAAACAACCTCTTGGAAGAACACAAGATTATGAGGAAGATATACAACCTTTTAGCACAAAACATGTTATATAATCTGAAGAAATTGATCTCATAGAAGCAGAGAGTAGAATGGCGGTTACCAGAGCTGGGGTGAGGGAGAGATGGGGAGATGCTATTTCAAGGGTATGAAGCTACAGTTAGGCAAGAGGTATATATTTTCCAGATCTATTGCCTAGTACAGTGACTGCAGTTAATAATAATGCATTATTGTTTCTGTTGTTTGTTGTCATCAAGTAGAGTCTGACTCATAGTGACCCTCACAGGGTTTTCAATGGCTGATTGTTTCGGAATTGCTTTGGGAGTGGATTGCTACGTCCTTCTCTTGTTTTTGCAGTGCTGGGGATCGAATCCTGTCCTCAGAGAGTGAGGAGCAGTGTGCTACCAACTACACTAAATTCCAGCCCAAAAATGCATTGCACATTTAAAATTTTCTAAGAGTTTATTTCAAGTGATGTACAGTGATAGATGTTAATTAGCTTGATTTAATAATTCTACATTGTAACTATGCACCGAAACATCTTATTGTACCCTGCAAATATATACAGTTAGATTTTGTCAATTAAAATACATAAAAATAATAATTTTTTTCCTTTGATTTTTTATTGGAAATTTTTAATGTAAAACTTAATGTGATTCATTCGGACATGCATTTCATTGTGACATTTCCATATATGCATTTCATTGTACATTGCACAGATAAGCTCCCCCTTACCCTCTTGTTCACTTCCTCCCTCCACCCCCCCTAACAAAGAACTCTCTTCCACTTGCATGTCTTTTTGTGGGAATATTTTTCTATATATCCTTGGATCCCTATTATGTTTAAGGTGGAAACTTTTTCTGTAGTGATCTATCTTTTTATATTGTCAGTAATATCACATGAATTTTCTAGCCCATTTGTATTATTACCATTCTTTGGTATTATTGGTATTATTATAATTATTTCCTGAACTATTAAAGTTGGGCTGTTTACTCTGAGGTCACCCTCTCTCTCATTCCTCACTACTCCTTCTTCCTTCTCTCCCTTCTTTCTTCTCCCATCATTTCTTCCTTTTTCTAGATTCCTGCCTCATTCTTTCTGCTCCCTAAATTGTCCGTTCTCCGCTAAGTTAACTTTAGTATTTTATTATGTTCCTATTTCTGTATAGGATTTTTTCCTTCTTCTAATTTTGATTCATCTTCCACATATGAGTGAGAACATGTGGCTGTTGTCCCCAAAGTTCCCCAAAGACCACCAGGGAGTCCGAAGTCCCATGTAATAACAAAGAGCCTTTATTAATGCTGGAGCTCAAGGGTACCACATCTCACCAGCGCAGCTGTTCAGTTTTGGGACCCCCGACTCATTGTACGGGTGAAGGCTTATATTGTGGGTTACAAGCAGGGAAGGAGGGGGTGGGAAAGGCTTTGAAAGGGGAAAATCCAAATAAGATGGGGTTTTGAGATAAGGTGGGGCTTTTGAGTTGCTAAAGTAAGAGGGGTCTGCTATTGAAAGTCAAATAAGGTGGGGCTTTTCAGTTGCTAAAGCATGCCATTTGTATTATCCTGAGACCTGGGAGCTCCTGGAA
The DNA here is from genome assembly GCA_007922755.1 of Pedetes capensis. Taxonomy (NCBI): domain Eukaryota; kingdom Metazoa; phylum Chordata; class Mammalia; order Rodentia; family Pedetidae; genus Pedetes; species Pedetes capensis. The sequence continues at coordinate 12,746 of VMDO01038052.1, forward strand.
GTTGCTGCCCATATCTACATCCCTTTGTTCTGGCCCAGAGCATTCTGATCTAGTGATCTTTTAAAGGAATTTGTGGAGTGGTACCTGCAGGACAGAATCCTAAGATAAGGGGGGTTATTCGGGCCAACTCCGGGCTCTTGGTCAGCCTGGGTATCTCATGGCATTTCTTTTTTTGGGCTTGTGTTCGTTCACTTAAAATAATTTTCTCCAATTCCATCCATTTTGCTGTGAATGAAGTTATTTCATTTTTTTTTTTTGATTGCTGAGTAGTATTCCATTGTGTATATGTACCACAGTTTTTTTAAAATCCATTCTTCTGTTGATGGGTAATTTGGTTCACTCCAAATCCTTGCTATTGTGAAAAGTGCTGCATTAAACATGGAGATGCAAGTGTCTCTGTGGTATGATGACTCATCTCCCTTTGGGTATATTCCCAATAATGTTATAGCTGGGTCATATGGGAGATCTATTTTTACTTTTTTAAGATACCTCCATATTGATTTCCAAAGTGGTTGGACTAATTTACAGCTCTAACAACAGTGTAAGAGGGTTGCCTTTTCTCTGCAACCTCCCCAGGATTTGTTATTTGTTTCATAATAATAATTTTGAGAGGTACTAGAGGTAAACTAGTGGAAGGAAAGTCTATTTCATGAAAATATCTGTCTTTTAGATTGTATGCCAAGGTCATCAACACAAGTACATCATTTTCCTTCTTTTTCTGCTTTCAGAACACAAAGCACTCCATATGCTATTTAGTAGCAGACTATAGAACAGCATGAGCTTTGTCATACTACAAGAAGAAGGAGAGGTAGAACGCTGTGTAGGAAATAGCATTGGTGTTTAATAGGTTTAATGTGTTGTTGTTGTTGTTGTTGGGTGCCGTAGAGTCGAGTCTGACTCATAGCGACCCTATGTACAGCAGATCGAAACACTTGCTGATTCTGTGCCAGGCAAACCATCTTATTTATGTTTAAGCCCATTGTTGCAGACACTGTGTCAATCCATCTGGTGGAGGGTTTTCCTCTTTTCCGTTGACCTGCCACTCTTCCAAACATGATGTCCTTCTCCAGGGATTGTTCTCTC
>VMDO01038053.1:0-13817 GCA_007922755.1 Pedetes capensis
TTGTGGGTATAGACTAGAGTTAAATGTTTCATCACTAGCATTATGTGAGAATCACCCACCAACATCTTTGAACTGATAGAACTCTAGGAAAACAGAAGAAAGAATGTTGTTTGTTTGCTTTGAGTCAGAATCTCATTCTGTGTATAGCCAAGGCTGGCCTCAAACTCACATTCCTCCTGCCTCAGCCTCTTAAGTGCTTGTATTATAGATGTGTGCCACCATGCCTGGTGCAAAAGAATTTTTTTTTTTTACAAATTTATACATCAGCAAATGTTTCAGTGGAAAAAAGAGTCCCCCTTTACATATCACACACACACACACACACACACACACACACACACACACAGGCAGACACTATTGGTTTCACCATAGAATTCACCACGTAGAGAAGGAAATAACCATCATATACAAGAGAATAAAGGACAAGTAACAGAAACATTAATATCCAAAATTGTAAGGTAATAGAAAACATGGAAAAAATGTAAGACTGGGGATGTATCTCAGTGACAGAGTGCTAGCCTTGCATCTATGAGGCCCTCAATTTCAATCCCATCACAAAAGAAATCCCATCACCAAAAGAAAAGAAAAGATCTTAGCTTCAGCTGTACAGGGTAGAACACACACCTGTAGTCTCAGTGACATGGTAGACTGAGGCAGGAAGATTGCAGTTTCAAGGCAAGCGGCAGCCTATACAACTTAAGGAGACCCTGTTTCAAGATAAAAATAAAAGTAAAAAAGACTAGAAGTGCACCTTAGTGGTAAGAGAGTGTGCCTAGTGCAAGGCCCTGGGTTCAACCCTCCAGTACCACAAAAAATTATAAAATTATTTTAAGTAATTAAATTAAATAAATAAAAATAAAAAAATAAAGTAGCAGAAACATGAAAAAAATCTGCCATAGTGGACTGGAAATTAGGCTATAAATCATTCTCCTACCATTATGTGTGACTTTATAATATGTCTATGAATCTCTACTCATTAAAAACTGGAGCCTATCTTTCAATTCATTTGCTTTGCATTATTTGCTTGGCTTGCTTTCAATTTTAGAATGTACCAGAAGTGATGTGCCAGTCCTCAGCCAAGATTTCAGAAAGTTTTATGTGTTTCTGCTCTTGATTTTGAGACCCTGACATGGACATATGGAAAGATGCGGACCAACTGGCTTCATGAGGAACCACAGGGATGAAAGACAAAGCATTCAATCTGAGGCGTTCCAGACTAGCCAGGCAGCCAAATCATCATCTGATTTTGTGTACTCAGTTGTTGTTGTTACGTGCCGTCGAGTTGGTATCTGAATCATAGCGATCCTCATAGGATTTTCAATGGCTGTTTCAGGATTGCCTTGGGAGTGGATTGCCAGGCCCTTCTTCCATTTTTGCGGTGCTGGGAATTGAACTTGGGGCCTCAGAGACTGTAGCGCAGTGCTCTACCAACTGAGCTAAATCTCAGCCCATGTACTCAGTAGAGAGCAGAAAAAAACACTGATCTGATCTCAACTCAAATATCCAAATGAGTTTTTTAAGGCATTGATTTAAGGGTAACTTTTATGTTTTTGTTTTTCTTCTTACAGGAAAAAGTGACATATTAGTAAAATTGAAATGAGAAATGGCAGATGATTTTTTTTAAAAAAGCAAAAAAAAAAAATTAAAGATCAGAACTGGGAAAAATGTGTGACATGCATTGTATTTCAGAAAATAAAGATATTTTTAGCTTCAGAGACCATGTGGCAACCAGTCCAATGAATAGAACTTAAGCAATAATGTTTTCAGCTCAACATCAGTTAGGATCAAGTTTCTTTATGCCAGTGATAGAACTTCTCAAAACTGAAAAGAAGTCTGCTAAGATATATGGTTTACCAAACTAACTGAATTAGTGCATGGATAAAATAGGGAGGAGTAATGGATCAGCTCTTTAAAGAAGAGACAAAAAAAATAGATGGCTTCAAGACTAATGAATGTTGCTGCTGCTGGGCACCACACATAGACCTGCACTCTTCAGCAAGTGGTGATCAGTGTCCTAGAGAGCTGCATTCAAGAACAGTGATAAAATATTTAAGTTGAAATTCTGACTCTTTGTATTCTTTCAAATAATAGTATTTGGAAGAAATATACTTGGATGAAGGTCAAGACATTTGTAGTCTATTTTGTTAAATGAGGCCAGAGGTTTAATATGATATGCTAAAATGAGCAAAATATTTCTATCACATAGGAGCTGATAACATGTCAAAGGCATTGCTGGTAACTTATAGAAAAAAATTGAATCACAGCAGATTACTCATCTAAACCATAGAGGCTAGAAAAATGTGTTATGTTATTAAAAGTTCAGAAAGGCTATAACTGTCAGTTCCTCATGCTATGTTCAGTAAAAAATCTCTCAAAATAAAGGAGAAGCTAAGACTCTTGTCAAAGGAAAAATACAAGAATCTGTAAGTAGCATATCTGCCCATGCAGAATAATTAAAAGTCCTCCAATCAGAAAAGAGAAAATAGCAGAGAAAAGTCTGGGCTCCAAAAAAGGTAAAAATCAATGGATGAAAGAAAGAAAGAAAGAGAGACAGAAAGGAAGGAAGGAAGGAAGGAAGGAAGAAAAAAAAGATATAATGTGATATCTCAAGTCATAAGATTTTTAAATATTTGATGATTGCAGCAAAAATTATATCATCTAATGTGCTCAAGGCAATTATACTTAAAATGTGGAGAGAGTAAAGTGGCCTAAATTCTCTACCGTTAAAGTTGTAAAATACAGACAGGAGTAGATTGTCGTAAGTTATGTATATGTATATGTTTATAATGCCTACAGTAATCACTGGGAATCTTTTGAAGTTTGTGAACACTGTAAATAAATCAAGATAGAATCTTTTTAAAAGCTTTTGAGTAACACAAAGAGAGTCAAGAAAGGAGAAGCAGAATAACAAGAAGAAAATGAAAAAATAAAAAATAAAAAATGGCATATTTAAGTGCTAAAACACATTTTAAAAAATTCCTTAAGTGTAAATGATTCCACTTAAAAGAAAGTGGTTTGAATAGTGGTTTTTAAAGAATATTCAAGCTTTTAGACAGCCTATCTAAAAGAAACTCCAAATGCAGTGGTATAAATATGTTGAATATAAAAAGTAGAAAAAATACTATAAAATTATTAATAGAAAGCATGTGACTTTAGTAATATTAAATAAAGTAGAATTCAAAGCAAAAAAAAAGTTTCTAAATATTACTAGATGCAAACAGGAATAGTCTGTAATAATAAAATGGTTCAATCCACTCAGAAGTCATAGCAACATGAACCAAAAACAAAACAATACAAAAAAATAAACAAAGTGTTTTATAATATTTGAAGTAAATAATAGAGATGAGAAAAGAAATAGGTAAATCTACAATTTTAGTTGTGACAGTCAATATCCCTCTCTCTGATAAAACTGATAAAACTCCAGACAGAAAATACTCAAGGTTTAGAAGACAAGCCATCAGACAAAAGATCTAAGAGACGTTTAGAGAACATACTGCCAAATAGCACAATACCTTTTTTTTTGTAAAGTGCCTAGGGAACTTTCACCAAGATACATAATAGTGTGGCCCATTAATGAAACCAAAAAAAATTTAAAAAATTGAAAACACACAAAGTACAATCTCTGGCCATTATAGAATTTAATCAGAAATCAGTAAAAGAAGGGCTATAGAAAAAAATATATGAAAATTAAATCATTATAATTATAACTAATAAATAACACATTGAAATGAATGAAAACAAAAATAAAACATCAAAATCTGTGGAACACAACTAGATCAATTCTGAGAGGAATATATTTATAATACTAAGTATTTACTTTAGGAATAAGGAAAATGTCTCAATTCATAACCATAGTTCCTAACTCAAGAAACTGAAATAAGGAGCAAAATATACATAAAGCAAGCAGAAGAGAGATAAAATGAGCAGAAATTATTGAAATTAAAACTAAGAAAAACATAAAAATAGAAATGAAACAAAAAACTCAGTCTGAAAATACAAAGACATTTACAAACCTCTATCATGACTGAAAAATAAGATGAGAAAAGATACAAGCCATTAGTATTAGCAATAAAACAAGAAGTGTCACTATAGACCCTGAAGTCATTGGAACATAATTGAATACTGACAATAAATCGGGCTGGGATTTAGCCTAGTTGGTAGAGCACTGTTCTGCAGTCTCTGAGGTCCCAAGTTCAATTCCCAGCACTGCAAAAATGGGAGAAGGACATGACAATCCACTCCTGAGGCAATCCAGAAACAGACAGCCATTGCAAACCCTATGAAGGTCGATGTGAGTCAGAAACAACTGGACAGCACCTAACAACAACAATAAATTATTTAACACTCACATATTTGATTGATTATAAAAAGGAATCAATTCCTCCATACCACAAACTATTAAAATTCAACAACTATGAAGTAAACTATCTCAAAAACTATATTCATTAAATAATTGATTATTTTAAAAGCTGATTGAAAATCAAATCTCCAGGCTCAGATAGTTTCACTTATGAATACTACATAACAATTACCATCAATTTTACACAATTTCTTCCAGAAGATAAAATGGAGAATAAGAAAACTTCCAAACTAATTTTATGAGACTGTATTAAACTATTTTAAAATAAGTAAACCTGAAAAATATTACAAAAATAAACAAACCTCATAACAAAAGCCTCTCATAAATATAAACTAAAATAAACTCAATAAAATATAAGCAAATTAATGTAGCAATGTTTAAAAGAATTATAGCATATTCCCCATTCCTTCTCTTCCCTACACTCTTCATCCTTGGTAAAGACTATTCGTTAAACTCCTTTGAGATCAGCTTTTTTAGATCTCTTATGTGAGTGAGTTCATAGAATATTTGTGTATTTGGCTTGATTTTTTTCACTTAACATAATATCCATCAAGTCCATCTGTTATGCTGCAAATGACAAAATTCCATGAATTTATGACTGAAAACAATTCAATTGTGCCTATATACCACATTTTCTTTTTCCATTCATCTCTTGGTGGACATTCAAGTTGATTACATATCTTGGCTATTGTGAATTGTGCTGCAATCAACATGAGTGTAGATGCCTCTTCAACATACTGAGTTTTCTTCCTTTCAAAATGTGTCTAGAAGTATGATTGCAGGGTCACATGGCAGCTCTATTTTTAGTTTTTTGAAGAACTTCCATACTGTTTTTCCTCCAACAGTTTGTAAAAGTTCATTTTTCTCTGCATTTTCATTAGCATAGCCATTCTAAATATAAAGAGGTGGGGTCATATTATGATTTTAATTTGAATTTTCTTGAGAATCATGCTGAGCTCTTTTTATTTTTTCTTGATATATCTGTTGGCCATTTTTATGTCATGTTTTGAGAAATATCTATTCAGGTGCTTAGCCTATTTTTAAATTGGATTAACATGTACAATGTTATAATCAAGAGGAATAAGCTCTTGTATTAACTCTCCATGAAGAAATGGAAAATGTTAAGGTGACAGTTATGTTAATTACTCTGATTTCATCATTGCTAAATGTATACATGAATAAAAACATCGTATTTTACTTCATGAATATGTAAAAATTATGTATCAATAAAAAAGAAACATAACCAACCAAACTAGATTTATTCCACATATGTGAGGCGAGTTCAACATGTCAAAAATCAATAACAGATTCCATTAAAGTACCCATCTAAGGAAGAAAAAATTTATTTAATACACGCACAAACACACACAAATTGAAAAAACTGCAAAAGACCTTGATTATAAAAAGTCTGAGTGGGGGGCCAAGATGGTGGATTAGAAGCAAGAATACATTCTGGCTTCTCTGTGGTGCAGAATTTAAATAGACAAAAACTGCTTTTTAGCAAGGTGGGTGACTGTTGGAAAGCACCAAAATTCAGTATTGGACAGAGACAGAGAGAGGCCAAATGTCTCTGGTTATCAGAACAGATGTCTACAAAGAGTGTAGACACTGAGCCCATCATACCTCAATAATGCCACAGAAGGGAGGCTAAAATGAAAAGAAAGAAATAACATCATATAAACAGTTTTCACAGAATGGCAGTCTGAACTTCACTGATTTGAGAGCTGCATAGGGAGCATCACTAAGAAATCTTCTGTATTTCTTTCTCATTGTAAAAGTTTGGTACTCTAAAGGGTAGCCATCTTGAGAAGGTCCTACTCAAGCTTGGTGCCCATTTTCCTTTTTCCTGGAACTCACAGCAACTATTACCACTCTGTCCTATCTAGCATCAACTTTGTTGCCCAGTGTTGTCCTGGCAGAGCTTGAGGACTGACAACTCACGCAGACAGCTAAAGTTGGTCAGGAGACTAAGCAGGTGTTAGTCATTCATAGAGGGACTAGACCTTAGGAAAGCATAGATATAGGTCACAGAAAGCATAAGATCTGCTTTCCCTCCACACCTAGGATAGTTTGCAGTACTGGAGATTGAACTCAGGGCACCCTGTATGCTAGGTAAGTGCTCCCCTACTAAGCTGTCCCACACTTTTTCTAATTTAAATTTTAAAAAATAAATGTTTTTTTGAGATGGTATTTTCTCAGAGTCTGCTAAGGTAGGTTGCACCTGGCTTTGAAATTGTGATCCTCTTGCTTTTGTTTTTAAACTCACTGGGATTACAAGCATGTGACATGGCATCCAGCTAGTATAGTTTGTTGTCCCACCTTCCATATATGTTTCACAAGTGTGTCTGGGCCCTTGACACATAGGCATTAGCCAAGCACTGGGAGTATGTTGAGCTAATTCATCCTTAGAAAACTCCAGCCAAGAGAAATTTGGTTCTGGATTATCTTGTACTAGGGAATAGGGAAACAAATAATTGGTACAAGAGACATGGTGTCATTGCTATGCCTAAAACTGATGATGTTGTTCTATGGCCTTTGTAACTGGTTTTTGGAAAGAATTTGGAAGAATTTGAAGATGTGGGCTTGAGATACTCTTAGAATTCTGTGAACAGATCTTACTGAAAAATTCTGGTGAAAGTTTGGAAGATCAGAATGATAATAGAAATGTGGGCTGTTTAAGACAGTGTTCCTCAGGTTTCAGATGTGAAAAAGGACACTTGGGAATTGAACTAGAGGGCACTCATAATTTATTTGGCAAATAATTTGTCTACATTTTGCCTTCATCCTGAAAATTTGAATAGGACTTATTTCAAAAGTAATGGGACAGATTAATTTGCTGGAAGAAATTTTATGATGGCATAGCATTCAGGCTGTGGCATAATTATTGCTGGATGATTTTAGCCAAGTTTACGTTAAGAGTGAAGAACAAAAAGTAGAGTAAAGGGATTTGAAAAATATGCAATCTGCCTAGAAAAGGAGTCAGGTTAAAGTTGTGGACAAAGAGGGCATGGTTGTTACACTTCATAATGGGACAATAGGAAAGATGATTTGAGGACATTTCAGGAATTGGTTAGATCCCTCTCATCTCAGGCTCCAATGCTTAAAACAACTAACTCACTTGAAAGACTTTTTATTAAAATGAGAGTATGTCTAGAGCTTTCTATTTGCACAGAGCTGCAAAAGGAAGTATTTCTCAAGGTTTCTGTTTTAGTCAACTTGTGCATCACTGTGGCAAAACATCCAACAGAAAAAAGTTTATGGGAGGGATGATTTATTGGGATACAGTTTACAGTATCTCAGTCCATAATGGTGGGAGGCAGGATAAAATAGCTGGTAGCAGGGCAAATGACAGGTCCCGTGGTAGAGAACCTCATGTCATAGATCAGTAGCAGAGTGAGCTACTAGGACTAGGGACCTATGTAAAACTTCCAAGAGTCCACCTCTAATGAACTGCTTCTAAAAATCTAGGACCCATCTCCCAAAACTCCATAGCATCCACAGACAGTATCACTAGCAGGGACAAAATATTTTAACACATGACCTTTGGGGGATATTCTTGATAGAAACCATAACACTTTGCCCCTGGTCCCCAAATGCTCATGCTTATCTCATAGTATATAAAAAAAATGCAGTCCAACTTCAAGAGTCTTCAAAGTCTTAATAGTGCCAACCATGTTCAAAGCCCCAAGTCTAAAGTCTCCACTGAGACTTGAGGTAAACTTACTTATGAGTCCTTGCAAATAAACAACACACCATGGCACAGAACAAGCATTCTCATTCCAAAAGTGATGACTAAGGGCACAGAAAGTAAATATTGGTCTGAATCAAGATCAAAATCCCTCAGGGCACACAAACTCTGTAGGTCCATGTCTGGCATCTTCCAAATACGATTTGGACTTGAACAGATTTAGGAAGTTCTGCCTATATGGCCTTGCCATTTACAGCACATAAGGACTTCTTGAGCCAGCTTTATGCATTGCTAGCGGCTTTTCTCAGCAGACATTTCACATTGCTGGCATCTCTAATATCCTGAGGATGCCCTTGCAGCTTAGGCTCCACCTTCAAAATTTCATGCACCAGTTTTTCAGGGGCTCTCCACAGGAAATCTTACCTTGGTAAACATTGCCTGACCTACTAGGTTATTCTATGGGACCTTGGTGAAACCCTCCATGAACCCTTAATTCTTGAATTATTCATACCTGTAAAACCATCACCATGTGGATGACTCCAGGGCTTGCTACTAGCTTTATTAGAAACTTCACCCCTTGTTACCACAGCTGCAGGAGAGCTTCCTTCTACCTAGGCCAAGAAATCACTCTCTGAGTGGTCCCTTTTCAGGAATGCATCCTAGAAGCACTTGCTTTTTAACTCAAAATCTTTTAAATTGTCTTGCCTTTTCACACCCAGGAATCTTAGATAAGAGAGCTCTGGCCAACACCTGACTTACCTCTAGGGTATCCCATTGTCCTAGGACAAAGTTCTTCACTTTTCTTTACTTTCCCTTATCACTTTAATGATTACTGCTTCTTTTCTGAACAGCCTTTGTTAGGAGAAACTTTAAACTTGACCTCACCATAGCCTTTTTTAGTCTTTAAACTTCACATTTTCCAAACCATTCTGCTCTTATACTTTTTCATCATAAAGCAAGCTAAGAGCATCCAATAATAAGTACAATATAGCCCCAGTAGTTTGCCTTTCTGATATTTACTTTGCCAAGTTAATTAATCCATGACTTTTAAATTCAGTGTCACTCAAATCTTTCAGACTAGGTCAAACCATAGATAGGCTCTGGCAGAATGTAACAACAATTGCCTCTTGTACAATTCACAATAGAGTCTTCATTTTCCTTGGGAACCCTGTGGGTCCTGTCTGTACTCTTTGTTTCCCTATCAGCATTCTGACTTTCTGAACTCTCACCAGAATCATCTCTTAAGCTCTGCATACAGCATCCCAGAATGTGTATCAGCCATATCTACAAACTCTTCCAAAGGCATCCTACAAACAAGATGTCATGATTTGAGAACCAAAAGGTCAGATTTCCATATCTATGACATCACTGTCTGATACAACTTATCTGTGTTATTCACCTGGCATATTATTATGGCAAAACACCCAGTAAGATCAAACTTTTTGGAATAATGACTTATGGGGATTCAGAGTTTTGTTGTTGTTAGGTCCCTTTGAGTTGGGTCTGACTCATAGCAATCTTATGTGCAGCAGAACGAAACACTCCCCAATTCTGTGCCAGGCACAGGATTTTATTTATGTTCAAATCCATTGATGGAGACACTGTCAATCCATCTAGTGAAAGGTTTTCCTTTTATTCATTGACATGCCACTCTCCCAAACATGGTGTCTTTCTCCAGGGATTGGTCTCTCCTGACTACATGTCCAAAGTATGTAAAATGCAGTCTAGCCATCCTTGCTTCCAAGGAACACTCTGATTGCATTTCTTTTAGGACACATCTGTTGGTTCTTTTGGTAGTCCATGGTATATTCAATATTCATCTGCAGCATCATAATTCAAAAGCATCAATTCTTCTCCTATCTCCCTTATTCAATGTGTAGTGTTCATAACCATATGATGCACCTGAAAATACCATGGCATGAGTCAGGTGCACTTTTGTCTTCAATGTGACTTCTTTACTTTTCAACACTTTAAAGAACTTTTGCCACAGTTTTTCCCAAAGGAGTGCATCTTTTGATTTTTTGACTGCTGCTTTCACAGGTTTTGATTGTAGAACCAAGTAAAGCAAAATCATTAACAAGCTCAATATTTTCTCCATTTATTGTGAAATTGCATACTGACCCAGCTGTAAGGATCATTTTTGTTTTATTGATGTTGAGTCACAATCCATACTGAAGGCTATGATATTTGATCATCAGTAGATGTTTCAAATCTTCACTTTCAGCTAGCAAATTTGTGTCATCTGCATAATGCAGGTTGTTAATGAGTCGTCCTCCAATCCTGATGCCACATTCTTCTTCATAAAGTCTAGCTTTTTGGATTATTTGCTCAGCATAGAAATTGAGGAGGCATGGTAAAAGGATACACCCCTGACACACAACTTTCTCAACTTTGAACCAATCAATGTTTTCTTGTTCTGTTTGATTGACTGCCTCCTAGCCATGTATAGATTCCTCATGAGTACAATTAGGTGCTCTGGTATTCCCATTCTTCATAGAGTTATCCATAATTTGTTATAACCCACACAGTCAAATGCCTTTGTATAGAGGACCCATAAATTTGGGGCCCATAATTTGGGATGGAACAGTTAGCAGTGGAACATAGAGTGAGTCCTGTAGAAGAGAACATCATGTCATCAGAAACAGAGTTTTAGGAACAAGAGGGCTATGGAAAACTTCCAAAGGCCCACCCCTAGTGATCTGCTTCCACAAAGATAGGCCCCATCTCCTAAATTTCCATGGTCTCCACAAACAGTACCATCAGCAGGGGAACAAATGTTCAAACATATGACCTTCAGGCAACATTTTAGATGCAAACAATAACACAGAATTCAGCTACCCAGGCGCTCATAGACCACTGTAGCCATTGTAGGAAGGGAACCAGCTATTTCTCAAGCTGTCAGCAAATCATGAACTCATCTGTGTGGTGTTAATTTTACAAGTATGCAAAATGCAAGAGTTATGGGGTCCTGCGAGCTTTTACTAAGATTCCAGAGAAAAGTCTGTGAGGACAAGCAATATATAAGAGAGTCAGATTCCCTGAAGAGGCCCCTGAGCAGGCTATGTATGTAACTGGGAAAGTGAAACCTTAGTTGCAATGGAGACCTCAGGATGTTGAAGATGCCAGGAACATAAAACATCTGTTGAGGCAAGCTGCTGGGAACAAGTTGCGTTGGCCAAGACAGAGGTCAAGTGATTTGCAAATGGAAAGTCCATGGGAGTGAAGCTTCATAAGCCTGTTGGAGCTCAGATGATTTTGCTATGGGTGCCACATACTGGACATAGAGCTATAGGTTTAAAGTTTGCTCTTCATTTTGGTATTGTTTTGGTCTAATCTTTCCTTGTTATCCTTCTGTTCCTTTTGGAATGGGAAATGCTTACTCTGTTCCATTGTATATTGGGAGTAGATAACTTTCTTCTTGATTTTCCAGTGACTTATAACTAAGAGTTTGCCTCAAATCTTGGAAGAGTTTGAACTTTTAAACTATGTTGGGAATGTTCAGACTTTGAACACTCTTTGAAATAGGCTGAAGTGCATTTTGTATTAGATGGTCATGAGCCTTTGGGAGCCAGGGATAGAATGTTTTGGTTTAAATAAAAACATATCCCCCAGAGGCTCATGTTTAAACACTTGGCCCCAACTTATGACACTATATTGGGACCATGTGAATACTTTAGGAGGTGGGATCTGCCAAGGGTGGGCCTTTGAAGTTTATACTAGCTTCCAGCTTCCCTCTCTGTTTCCTAGTCTACAGTGATTTGAGCAGCCACCACTATATGCTCCCATTGCCAGTCCTGCCATGCCTTCCCTACCATTATGAATGAAATCATCTGAACTCATAAGCCAAAAGAAATCTTTCCCCTCTTAAGTTGTTTCTGTCATGTATTTTGGTCACAGCAATGCAAAAGTAACTAATACAAGACCCAAAATAGGCAAAACAATCTTAAGGAAAAAGAGTAATCCTAAAGGTATCACAATACCTGATTTTAAATCATACTATAGAGGCACAGTAACAGACATCAGAGAAGACACAAACCAATGAAATAGAGGACCCCAATTTAAATCCAAGTACCTACAGCCACCTGATTCTTGACATCAGTACCATAAGTATACATTGGAGAAAAGGGGGCTTGTTTAAGGAATGGGGCTGAGGAAACTAGATATCTACATGTAGCAGACTAAAGCTAGATCTGTCTCTCTCACTCTGTGCAAAGATCAACTCAAAGTGGTTAAATGACCTTAATGTAAGGCCCAAAACTCTAAAACTACCAGAAGTATAGAAATGTAAAACATTGAATACAGAGGCGTAGTAAATGACTTCATGAACTGAATTCTAATAGACCAAGACACAATAGCAATAATTGACAAATAGGATTACATCAAATTAAAAAGTTCTGCACAGCAGTGGAAATAATAAATATATATTGTACATAATGGGACAAAATTTTGCTAGCAACTCATCCCAAAAGAAGTAATATCCAAAATATATCAAAAACTTAAAAAAGAGTAAATAATCTAATTAATAAATGTGCAAATAAATTGAACATTTTTTCAAAAGAAGTACATATGTTTAATATATACATAAAAATGTTCAATATATTTAGCCATCATGGAAATGGAAATCAAAACTACATTGAAATTCCATTGCATACCAGTCAAAATAGCTATAATAAAGAAAATAAAAAACAATAAATACGGGCAAAAGGGAGTGGGGAAGGAACCCTTCAAACTCTTGGTGGCAATGCAAATTAGTCAAGCCAGTATGAAATTCAGTGTAGAAGTTTCTCAAAAAACTAAAAATAGAACTACCATATGATCCAGCTATATTACTTATAAATATGTACCTGAAGGTATCAAACTCACCATGCAATACAGATGCATGAGCACCCATATTTATTGTATCACTCACCTCAATAGGCAAGTTAGGGGATGAGCCTAGGTTTCCTCAGTGGATGAATAGATAAAGAAGAAAATATGTTATATATACACAATGTTGAAATATTGGGCAATAAACATGAACAAAATCACATTGCAGAAAAATGGATGAAACTGGAGATTAGAAAGACAAATGTCGCATGTTTTTTGTCATATTTGGAATCTGGAAAAAGAATATAACCAAGACAAGACAAGAAAGCAAAAGTAGAACTTTTAGGAAAGAGGAAGAGGATAAGGAGAGGAAGAGTAACAGAGGGTAATAGGTCAGGTGAATATGATCAACATTTCATGATGTATGAAAATGTCACCACAAAACCCATTATTTTATATATTTAATATATGCTAGCTTGGGTTTAGCTCAGTTGGTAGAGTGCCACTCTGTGGTTTCTGGGGCCCCAGCTTCAATCCCCAGCATGGCAAATACTGGAGAAGAATGTGGCAATCCACTACCAAAGGAATCCAGAAACAATCAGCCATTGAAAACCCTATGAGGATCACTATGAGTTGGACATGACTCAGCCACATATAACCACAGAGACAATAAAATATACTTATGTATATTGTATGATATTAATGTATTATTAATTATGTATTAATATGTATGTATGTAATTATGTAATGTATGTAATTATGTAATATGTAATGTATGTAATTAATGTATTAATGTATTATTAATGTATTATGTATAATACATATACAAAATATATATACAAAAATGTATAAAAAGATATTCCTCATCTATGATAATTAATTAAATAAAAATAAAAACACACTCCTCAGTTATGATAGCTATTATCAAAATAGCAAAGTATCACAAATGTTGATGAAGATATG
>VMDO01038054.1:0-13828 GCA_007922755.1 Pedetes capensis
TTAAGTGTGTAATTTTTAATATCCATGTTGGATATAAAAATAATAATGCTAACATTTAATAAGATTTATACCTTGATAAACATGATGACACCACAACACAAGCAAGTGACAATGCCTAAGATAATATCAAATTGATTAATGCATATTGATACTTTTATGTATTTAGGAGAGAAATAAGCTATTGGTATATATTAAATTTAAAAATACATTAAAACGATAATACTGAATTTGGTAATTGGAGTACTACAGTACTTCAACAGAGCATGAAATGCTATAAATTTTTGACAAAATAACTTGCAAAATATATTAAAATGTTAAACAGTATGTTCCTAATTCTTCTTTTTAGATTACTTGGTGTTTGAACCCAGGGCCCTCTGCATGCTCATACTTGAGCACTCTATTACTGGGTTGCATCCTCCAGCCCCCTTTATATTTTTTTGTTTGGAAACAGGGTCTTGCTAAGTGAATCAGGCTGCCTCTGGCCCTGAATTTGCCTCCCAATTTGCTGGGATTACAGGTGTACACTACTATACCCAGCTTTATAATTCTTTTTAAAGAAATGCACTTCAAAAACATTCTGAAATATCCAAATATCTTTATAATTTTGTTTTAGAATGCTATTTATATTCTACTATGAACCTCTGTGGAAAATAATTTTATTAAGGTTGCAAGCAAAATGCTGCTGTTTTTGTTGTTAGGGGCCATCAATTCGTATCTGACTCATTGAAGACCTTGTAGAGTTTTCAATGATTGATTGTTTTAAGTTTTTCTAGACAGTGGATTGCCATGTCCTTCTCCCAGTTTTGCCGTGCTGGGAATTGAACTGAGACCTACTCGGGACCTCAGAGACTGTAGAGTGGCCCTCTATTAGCTGTACTAAATCCCAGCCCCACGTGAAATGTAGAAAACATAAAAAAAGTAACATAGTATTTTGGTTTTATCAACAATAACATGTATGCTTTGATGGAAAAACACAAAAATATTAGGAGTAGTTGGTTTTTGATAGAGGAAATGCTCATAATGTTTTGTGTATCTAAAATTTTTATAATTATCAGGAAGAATAAACATGGCAAAGTCAATAGGTAACAGAAGCCTTTTCTTTTCTCCTTATTTGTTTTGTTTTGTTCTGTATTTCAATTAACAGAAATAGAGAGATGCAAACCAAGAAGAGTAAGATAGTAGGAGGTGTTTTGTTTGTTTCCTTTTGTGATATTTTCATTTATGAATAATCATAAGAAGCTCCTGATAAGGAACTGCTAGGCTTAAGTTTCAGTGAAGTGATGTAAACTTTGTCACTTTGTCTACAGGATCTTTATGCTGTTTACTTTTCCATGTGTGCCACTTTTGTTTCTTCATGTAAGCATTATGCTTCGTTAAGGAAGAGATGAAAGAAGGTTAAGAATTTGTTCTCTGTTTTTCCATGCGATTAAAAATGGTAGGACTTGGAGCATATATCTGATCAGATTAATACATTGATGTAAAAGTCTGTGTTTACACACACACATATATATAGTCAATGGAAATCAATTTTGCAAATATATAGCAAATATTAGGATGATGCAATGTGTGTAGGTTGTGTGTTTACAACCCTGCAATGTGGTTATTATGCCACCATATGAAAAGAAACTAAATTTTCATGTAGTTAAATTGTTTGCTAAATTTATAAAGGTATTATTTCAAATACAATATGAGAATTGAAGATTAAAAGCACCTGAGTTGGTGGCTAAAGGAAAGGAGAAGTATACAGCTAAAAGGTACTGGTGTATTAAATTCTTCAATAATGGCAATGGAGAACAGAAATGTATATCTTAGTACACACAATGAAGTAATGTTCAGTTACCTATCAAAGTGCATTTCCATCAGAAACCTCAGCTTCAGCAAATAGAACCATAATCTGATAATCATTGAATCCACATAATAAAATAAACATACAAACCAAACAATTCTATGTCTTTGTTTATACCTCTTATTGGCTAATTCACACATTGTTGCAGAAAATCTCAATAATCAATTTCTAAACTACAAGCTAGACTTATTATGTGAATCACAATTATCCTTGACAAAGAGTTAAAGTACTGTATTTGAATGGCAGGAGTTCATAACCCATTATATTATGTTACAGGCATTCTATAATAATGCAATTCCAATGCATTGAAAGATCCTAATCATTTTTTTTTTTACTGAAATAACAGTAAAACGTGCTGGGATATCTATACATATTACTCTATAATACTTCTTTAACAAGTTCTATTTTTGCCCACAAAAAAACCATTGCATTTATGTGTACTTCCAGTATTAGACTTTTAAGGTTAGCATCTGGCAATACATTTTAAACTTTTTGACTCTTCCTAATGACTTTTAGGGTCAGTTACTTTTGAAATTGAACTTTGCAAATTCTTAGAAGATATTTTTACATTGTATGAACATGGAAAAATCATGGCTATAATATGAATTTTATTTATATATATATATATATATATATATATAATATAAATGGTTTTCAATAAGGTAATATATATACATATATAAGGTAATATATATTAGCTTATTAATTGTACAAGTAATGTGTTTCACTATGACATTTTCATGCACATATAAAATGTACTTTGAAGAATATGTTTAAAGAACACAAAAATAAGATTAATTTCAAGGGGGATCACGGTGCAGAGTTGTCTACAGACTTGTCTGTACATATGCACAACCAGATATTCTGATGACCTATGAGTCCACTTGGGCTAGCATAAAATACCATTCAACAAAATAC
The DNA here is from genome assembly GCA_007922755.1 of Pedetes capensis. Taxonomy (NCBI): domain Eukaryota; kingdom Metazoa; phylum Chordata; class Mammalia; order Rodentia; family Pedetidae; genus Pedetes; species Pedetes capensis. Next base: position 2,765 of record VMDO01038054.1, read on the forward strand.
CATTAGCCAGATGACTTAAACAACAGAAAATATATTTTTTACCATTTTTGAGGCTTAAAGTGCACAATGAATGTGCCAGGATGTTAGGGTTTTGGTGAGGGCCTTCTTGTAGTATAGGAAATAAATACCTACATCCTGTATGTGCATACAACCTTTCTTCTTTGCATATGTGGAAATAGAAAAAATACAATCTCTTTCATCTCCTTATAAGGACACAAATCTTATTGAATTAGGATTACATTTTTATGATTTCAATTAATCTTAATAACCTCCATAAAGATTATGTTTCCAAATATAGTCCAACTGAGGTTTATGGGATGGGGTTTAGCTCAGTTGGAAGAGTGTAGCTCTATACTCTCTGAGGTCCTGAGATTAATCCATAGCACTGCAAAAATGGAAGAAGGACCTGGCAGCTCACTCTCAAAATAATCCTGAAACAATCAACCACTGAAAACCACATGAATAGCAAAGAGGAACTGACATAGTGCCTGTCATGGCACTGTGCTGGGGAGTGTTTTATTCTAATGTACATAGGTCGCCATGAGTTGGACCTGACTGAATGGCACCTAACAACAACAACAACAACAACAAAAAAATTAGGTCTTTGCAATTTTATGTACTTTTTTCTTCCACATTGAAAGAGTCTATCTATAGAACTGCCTGCAGCTTACCACTGTGGCATCCAATCCCTTCAGATCTCTGAAGCAAAGCAGGGTTGGGCCATGTTAGTAATTGGATGGGAGAACACCTAGGAACTAAAGGTGCTCCAGGCTTGGGAGAAGACAGGGCAACCCACTCCCTGACTAAAAACCAAAAATCAGCCATTGAAAACCCTATGAATATCAGAGAAGTACTGACAATAGTGTTTTGTCTATTGTTTGTAGGGTCGCTGTGAGTGGGATACTGACTCCGTGGCACCTAACAACAACAAACCTATAAAACTGTTTTATTAACTTTTACTTTAAGTGCCTATTGAAGTGAGTGTGGCACATTATGGTTGTTTAAGAGTTAATAAGTGAATGAATAAAAATGAATTATTTATCAGGTAGATTCTAGAAGACTTAGTTGCTCATTTGATATAGTAGCAAACAAAGTTGCTTTCAATGAATTTTTAATTAAAAATTAGAATCCAAATTAATGTGGCCATTATAAAACTTGATGAGGAAACTTTACAGGCTAAAGTGTAATATCCTTATTGGAAATTTTTAATAGATAATGCTGAATGGGTAAAGTGGGGTTGGAGAAATTAAAAATAAGTATGTCACTCATCATAATCAAATATTTTTGTTAAAATTCTGTACTAATTATGCACACTTATTATGATCCAGGCATAGAGTTAAACTATCTCATAACGAATTACTCTTTCCTAATAATATCTGTTCTATTATTTATTTTATAGTTCCTGCATATGTAAAAAGATGGAAACTTACAGGAGTAAATTAATCATCTCCAGGACCCAATTGTACAAAAGACCAAGAGCTTTCTGAATGCTAAGTCCTTCTGACACATGTTTTTATAGCCTTCAGCCTTATGCTCCAACAGCAAAGATAATGACATTGAAAGATGGAATAAGATCAAATTGGAAGCATCAGGAGGACATTTTTAAATTCCAATTCTTCTACAAACTACTACTTCAGGTTTCACAGAGTAATTCATTTTAAATGGTCTTGGCTTTTATAGAGGTTTGGAGCTCTGCCATTCCTTGCTTGCTTGAAATGCAATATAAAAAAATCAGTATTCTTTCAACAAGAAGAATGGTGATGGAGACTTGGTACACATCAGAATCACCAGGGGAACATGAACATGTTGATATCCATCAATGCTCCATTAAGTAATACTATCAGAATGTTTGAGATATGACACAACTGAGAATTTCAAAAAAATGAAAGTTCTACTGTACCTAATCTTTGGAACTAATGATAGACTTGCTTTGGGCTTATCCTGGACTCCTTTTGTGAGCTCAATATCCTACTTGACATTTAGCATTCTGCTTAAAAAACAAAGTATCATAGGAAGAAACTATGAAGACTCTGAATGTGTGTAATCCACTGCAAGTTTAACCTCAGTTTTGATGCCTAATATTGTCCTTGGCATCCATTTGCCCTTTGTTGTGTATTTTCAAGGGTAGTGCTAACAGTAAATACAATAAATATTATCTTATTTTTTTTACTGTATGTATGAAACTAATAAAGTTTAAATTTTTATGTATTAACTCAATAAAGATTTGATGAATATTTATTTCAGTTCTTACATAGTGAAACATGCTGGGTATGTAATGTCAAATAATATATGATCTAGATATTTAATAACCTTACATTTCTGTTAAACAAAATTTCATCAAAGTATACTGAGTAATAATAAAGTGTTTGTGCATGGAGTGATAGGAACAAAAATATAAGCTAGAATAGAGAGTAGGGGAATGTATATAAGACAGCTTGTGCATTTAGATAAAATTAGACAACTTCTTATTGGTATAGTTACAACTGGTAACACTTCTTATAAATCTGAATCCAATATTTTACTTTCATTTTTGTTATAGATATAGTTGACTGCAGTGGTTTACATGGTAAAGTTAGAGAAAAGGAGTTGAGGTGGCACAGGGACAGACAATCCTCATAGTGTGTACTACAGATAGGAGACAGGACTTTGTGATATGTAAGGATGATTCAGAGGAGAGAAACAAAAATAAAGCTGAAGAATCCATTTTCAAACCTGAACTTGGGTGGAGGCTATTGGTGAGAAAACTTCTCATATTGAAAATGCCATCATTTAAGAATACCATAACTCAACAGTGGAAGAATTAAAGTCATATTTCTTTGATTCTCTTGGCTTAACAGCAGTATTGGTCCAATAGAGCTGTAACAGCTCCAAGTCTTCATATGACAGAATCTGTAAATCCAAAGCAATTAAATGCTCTTCTTTTGTCTTTCTGCACTTTTGCTTAAATATGTTGTTTTTGTTAGGTGCTGTCAAGTAAGTTTAGACTCTTAGATATCCAATGTAGAGCAGAATGAAATATGTTAGTATACTCTTATCCAGAAATATGTTAGTATACTCTTATCCAGAAATATGTTAGTGTCCTCTTATCCAGAAGACCTCCATCAAAGGTCTTTTCACATCTCATGGTCAGAATTTGGTCATCTTCCTAATCATAAATCAATAACAGAGAGTAGAATTAATACAATTGGTTGAGAAGCACCGCCATTTATCTTCTGGAACTGTTGAAGGAAATCATCATTCAAAAGCTCCATGCTACTCCCTGTATATCTGAAAAATCAGAGTTCTTTTGGCAAAAGTTAAGAAATAGAATAATGTTTACCGAGTCACTTTTTCTCCTTGCACTTATATACCTTGTTATAATTTGTTGTTGTTGTTAGGTGCCGTCGAGCCGGTATCCGACTCATAGCGACCCTTATAGGGTTTTCAATGGCAGATTGTTCCGGGATTGCCTTGGGAGTGGATTGCCAGGTCCTTCTCCCATTTTTGCAGTGCTGGGAATCAAACTTGGTACCTCAGAGACTGCAATGCAGCGCTCTACCAACTGAGCTAAATCCCAGCCCCTTGTTATAATAGAGATTCATATTTTGGGAATCACCACTGTGATACAATTAATTTATGTATAGATTCAAATGCTGAAGTCTAAATATATGTTTTCATACAAGTGCAAAACATTAATTGAAGCTAGCTGGGTGCAGGGGCACACCACGCATCTGTAATCCCAACAACTCTGGAGGCAGAGGCATATGGATCTCTAGTTCAAAGCAAGAGGCAGTCTACATGGCTTAGCAAGATGTTATCTCAATATAAAAAAACCAAAAGGGGAGCTGGGATACAGCTTCATATGCCCTAGGTCTAGGATTCTTACCCCTAGTAGTGAAAAAAAATGTGTATATATGTATATATATATATAATTCAATTTTAGGTTTTGATGAATTATTAGTGTAGTGTTACCAAAACCACTTTAACTAATCAAATAGAATCTCTTTTGAAGAGTAATGTTGCCTACAGTATCAAAATGTTTGATTATTTTTCCTTTATAAACAAAATATTCGTTTTGTTTTTCTCAGTCATCTACAATAAACATCACATAAAAATACAAGTTTCTTTGCAATGTATCAAAATAAATATGTATACCTGATATTCTGTATTTGCTACATAAAGTATAGAAAAAGTGCATTTATGCTATGGTGACAAGAGGCACATCTAAGTTATGAACACTATACCAAGTTATGCAGGATTAATATTTGACCAATGAACAATACCATATCTACCTTCCACATTCAAGTATATGTAAAATATAAGCACCTTTTCATTTAATTGAAGCTTCTGCACAATGTGTTTAATTTAATTGGTATGTTCTAGACAGGATGCTGCAAATGTTCAGAATGCCATGTGGTTAGCTGATTACCACAGGTCTGTGATTTTTAATTATCCTTATGAAGGCCAAATGAATCAGTAGTCAAATGGGGGCAATTACTACATTTACAGAAGAACATGACTCTCTGGATGGAGTTTTCTGCAAGCCTCATTTACTATTACAAAGTCAGCAGTAGAGCATTTCAATAAAAACGAGAATTGAATGATGCAATATAAGGCAAATGCCATCATTTTGGGGGATGGAGACAATATGGTACAGAGTCACACATTTTTTTCCTAGTTTATTTTGGCAAATTCCTAGATATAGAAAATGTGGAACTTGAAATAAAAATAAAGTAATTTTATTGTGAGTGTCTTATTTCAGTACCTGAATCTCCCAGTGCTAGCTATTGATTGCACTACGATGTATCATTTCATTAAGGTATAAGGGAGAGAAAGTTTTAGAAGGTCTGCCAGTAATAAATTGTTCTCCTTGTTGTCTAGCTACATAAAACATATAGAAACTGAGAAGATTATTTTGTCTGGAGTAGCTGTAAAAATGCAGCCATCATGGCCCAAATATCCAGCTGAAAAAACTCTCTTGGGCAAATGGCATATGTGCATGCAGTAAGAAATCAAACAGAAATATAGGCTGTTTCTAACAAATATCCTTTGCTATTAATCAGAGTAATGTCTTTGAGCAGCACTGTTTCATTTGCAGTTATAGGGATTAGAGATATAATTGACTCATTGATGCCTTAGATGTCCACAAACTCCTTATGAGTCAGTATATTAAAGGCTTAATTATAGGCAAGGACAATTTTTTTCTAAGACATGTCATAGTAGTGCTTTAGATTATAAATGAAAATAAAAGGCCTAGGAAGAGCTACGTGACTCTTGTTTAAAATGGATGTAATTTTTTCCCCATGGAACAGATGAACTTTTCTAAATAGCCACTAGTACCAGATGGTGTTTAGTTAATCTTGTGCTATAGAAAGTCATCAAAGCATATCTATATGGAAATTATCCTTAATAGAATAATTTTCTTTATCACAGCAAAAAATTCGTATTTCAACATCAGACACACCATAACCAACTTTAACATCAATAAAAGATAACAATAAAACAAATTCTGTCTCTTTCCAACACACCCATGTCAACAGACAGGTGAATCTTTGGGAAATTAAATGATATGTCACAATACAAAGTAAATCCAGGAAGAATGGGCACTGAAGCTCTAAACTCTAAAAAAAAAAAAAAAATTAGGGTTTTATTTTTATTTTTATGTAAGGTCTGGATTTTTGTTAAATCAAACTATATTCTGCTTTCCCATTTTTATATATCTTTATCTCTATGTATTTCTTTTTGATTATACCAATATATAGCTATAAAATCAGTTTTATTTTTATGATAATTTTCTTGGTTCCAAGACAACCAGTCAAAGGTAAATCAGTTCTATTTTCGTTGCCATGTGGTTTATGATTCCAAATTGTACAAATGGCTCATCCTTTGTTAAAACACTGATTATTTCTCAAGAAAAGTTCATCAAACGTATATTGATACATTCAATATTAAGCCTGTATTGATTTAGGAATACTCTATATGTCTGTAAGTCAAAAGAAACATCATTTTAGTTGTCTATCAAAATATTATATGAGTGATCCAAAATATGGTGAATTTTAAAATAAAAACAATAGTAAATGACATTTTGTCATTAATTCTCCTCCAAATACTCCCTGGCTTCAAACACAATTATCCCCTCATTTTTGCCACTTCCTGAAGCAGTTCTGGAAGTCCTCCTTCATGAATGTCTTTGATTTCCTCCTTCATCATGACAATGCTCCATGTCACATATCTCTTCTGGTGCAGCAATTTCTGTCAGATGAAAACATTATAATGTGTCCTCATCCACCTTATTCAGCAGATATGGCACTATGTGACTTCTCTCAAAGTCAAAATGACCATTAAAGGTGTATGTTTTGAGTCAATTCAGGAAAACTGAGGCATCTATAACTGTACAACTTAAAACATTGATGATGTGAGGAATAATCCTGCCATAGGAAATTTGGTCTTCACATTCTCACCTTGAATCTATACTGGTATTAGGGTTTTTCTTCCTCTTTTCCTTTCCTTTCCTTTCCTTCTTTCCTCTTCTTTCTTTTTTTTTCTTTTCTTTGTTTTTCTTTTTCTTTCTCCTTCCTTCCTTTTTTTCCTTCCTTCCTTCCTTCCTTCCTTCCTTCCTCCCTCCCTCCCTCCCTCTCTCTCTCTCTCTCTCCCTCTCTCTCTCTCCTTTTTATTTTCACTTGCTTTTTGTATCAATGTGTACCATTATTGCAGAATACAACTTCTTGTGCTCTGCTTTAATATTTCTATCTTTTGAGCTCTTTCAATGGACTGGTATTACAGTGATGTTTGACTCACCTCTTCCTTCAATTCACTTAAAACAGTGCCTTATGATTAGACATTATTGAATTACATTATTTTTTAAAAATGAAAATTTCATTCTTCTTAAGTTCTCAATATCATATTTTATATCACAAAATCTGATCCCATAGTTATTTCTCACTAATTCTAAAAATTATTAAATTATGTCTTCTGGAATCAATTTTTCATGAGCAGAAAATTATTTTTACTATAACCAGTTTTGAAGTTGTACTCATTTGACTTTTGAGACAGAAACCCAGATCCACATGTTCTCTGAAGTCATTACTTATTGGAAAAAATAAAGCAAAAATTAGTTTTCCACTGCAACTGCCTATATGCAAATACCTAGAGTATGGGCTTTGTCTTATTTCTTCTTATTGATACATACAGAGTAATATCCATTCCTCATCCTTAAAATCCAGTCTACACCTGTTCAACTCATGACATAAAAAATTTCTCCAATTCTTTGAAGATTTTAGAATCTGGTTCACTAATATTGGGTCAACTATTGTATCAATATAACTATTATATCTTTTTTAATGGTGATGAAAATTGTATTCTTGTGACTTCTTATACGCATTGGTAAAATATTTATTACAATGTATTCCTACAATAATTTTACAGGTCAATACAATATCATATCTTTAGCTTTAGTAAACAATGAGGAATTCTTTCATAATTTGGTTAAATTAGCAATCTGAAATCCCACCAAAAGTCTATGCATTCCCATTTTTACTTATTCTTAGGAATTTTGCTGATTTCAAAACCTTCATGGATTATCATTCTAACTTCTTGGTCACTTATTTTATGTTTTCTTCTTCTTTAAAATAATCTTATCTGTTATTTTAAATGAGCATGATGGATAAAACTAAGACCTTCAAATTTCTAGCAACTATAACATGTTAGTATCTCAATTTTATGAATCCCACCCCAATGCGACCTTATTATATTTTTTTCTCCATACTTTCTTTTTCAACCTCAAAACTTAAAATGTATTGTATAAATCAGATATCATCCAAGCTGGTACCATTTATTTCATTTCATGACCAATTTACTCTTCTGTGCACAGATCAGGCTACATGTTTCAAGATTATAAGCACTTCTTTTCATTCACTGTTTTATCCTTTCTCCTATAGTACTATAATGGACAGCACTCAAACCTGGTTAATTGCAACTCTTTACCTGCTCCACATCTTTGTCTAGAGAGCTGAATGCTGGTGAAAACAATGATGATGATTTTTTACATTCAAAATTCATAACTAGTACCTGAGTTTCATCTAGAAAGAATCCTTGTTTCTTTTGTTCATTCACTTTATAACAGCAAGGAGGATTATTTAATGTGGGTCAGTTAGATAAAATTCCCCTTAATGGCTTTTGCAGTTTTCAATCTGTTGCATCACTTAGGTTTTTGACATAGCACTTCTATATAATAAGCACATTAAAGAAAAGGATTTCTTTAAATTCAAGATTTAGTTAAACGAGAAATTCTTTTGGCCTGCGCTCTCTCACTATATCATTACCAGGCTTTCTGTGGGTCAATTTATAGTTTGGCTGGATGAACAAACATCATCTGAATAATCCCTTCCAGTATTTCAAAATCTCAGAGCTGGGTCACTTCAGTTCTCTTCCTCAAGCATCTTTTCTTTTAGCAAGCCACTCAAACTCAGTTACTATGGTCTCAGTGGTACCTTCAATAACCTTCAATTCATGAGATCCTCTTAAACTGTTCTGTAGCATGTTTCCTAACTTCTAAAAAATGTCATGTTGTTTCTGGGTGCCTTTAAGTAAAATCCAACTCATATCAACCCCATGTACACCAGGAAAAATTACTACTCAACACTATGCCATGCACATGATCTTTTTGAGACGATTGTTGCAGTCACTATGTTTCTTCTCATTTTGAGTCCTGCCGCAGCAGCAGAAGGAGGTCTCAGATGATTCACTCTATTCCCACCTTTAAGGTTGACTCTAGTTTGAGGGGCCTAAAGCTGTAGCCCTGTGGCATCCGTTTCCATCAGATCTCAGAAGCTAAGCAGGGTCGGGCCTGGTTAGTACTTGGATGGGAGACCGCCAGGGAACACCAGATACTGTAGGCTTGGGAGAAGGACCTGGCAACCCCCTCCCAAAAATCAATCTGCCATTGAAAACCCTATGAACAGCAGAAGAGCCCTGACAATAGTGTTTCCCCTGTTGTGTACAGTGTCGCTATGAGTCGGATACTGACTCGACGGCACCTAACAACAACAACAAGTTTGAGGAGGCAACTCTTCCCTACTTGTTTCTTGAATACCCTCCAATGAAAGGGGTCCTCATTTTAAAGCACTTTATTTGATAGTTGCAGCTTTTTCCAAAGCAATATGTCTTTTGGTTACTTGACTAGTCCTTCTATGGATGTTAATTATAGAACCAAGTAAAGTAAAATCTTGGACAACCTCTATCTTCATGCATTGCATTGGTAAAGCTGTTGCAAAAGACCTTTTTAAGGTGATGAAAAGTAAATTTGTCACATTGAAGACAAAGGTGTGCCTAATGCATAAAGTATTTTCAGCTACACCATATGCTTTTGATGTTGTTGTTGTTGTTAGGTGCTGTTGAGTCATGACCAACGCATAGCTACCCTCATAGGGTTTTCAATGGCTGGTTGTTTTGGGATTGCCTTGTGAGTGGGTTGGCACGTCCTTCTCCCATTTTGTGGTGCTGGGAATCAAACTCGGGACCTCAGAGACTGCAGAGCAGCGCTCTACCAACTGAGCTAAATCCTAGCCATGGTTTTGATAGCTGATGCTTTATAAAGGACACAGAAGAAAATTAATACTTTTGAATTATGGTGCTGGAGAAGTATATTAAATATGCCATGAACTGCCAAAAGAACCAACAGAACCAACCTAAAAGAAATGCAACCAGAGTGCTTCTTGGAAGCAAAGATGGTTAGGCTATGTGTGATATATTTTGGACATGTTGTCAGGAGGGCCCAGTCCCTGGAGAAGGACATCATGTTTGGGAGAGTGGTGGGTCAGCAAAATAAAGGAAGACCTTCAGTTAGATGGATTAACACAGTGGCTACGACAATGGGATGAAACAGAAAATATCATATGCCTGGTACAGTGTAGTGTAGTGGAGTGTTTCATTCTGTTGTATATAGGATCACCATGAGTTGGACCTGACTCCACAGTACCTAGCAAGAACAAATATTTGACTGGGCTTCTCAGCTAGTCATAGAGTTTTCTCTCTCTCTCTTTCTCTCTCTCTCTCTCTCTCTCTCTCTCTCTCTCTCTCTCTCTCTCTTTTCAGTACTGGGGGTTGAACCCAAGGCCTCACATTTGCATGCAATGGCTGGACCACCAAGCTGCATCCCAGCACATTTTTTCTTTTACTTACTTTTGAGACAGGGTCTTGCTAAATTATGCAGACTGCCTCTGGTCTTGAACTTGCAATCCTCCTGCCTCAGCCTCCCAAGCCCCTGGGATTACAGGTGTGCTCCACAGCACCTGGCTTTTATTCATAGGGTTTTCAATGACTAAGTGTTTCACAGGTGCGCTGCCTTGTCTTTATCCATAATCTGTCTTGACCTGGAAATTCAAATGAAGCCCATTTGCCATGTGGCTCTTCTGGTATCTGAAACACCAGTGGCATAACTTTCTGAATCACAGCAACACATAAGCCCCCATAGTAAGAGAAGATGAAAGACACATGAAGGAAAGAAAAAGCCATATGCCTTCCTAAAATCAAGAGACTGAAAATGAAATTATTTCTTGGTTAGAAAATAATAGATTTATGTTAAGGGCACAGTAATTCAGGAGCAAGACTTATTTATTTGACCCAGAGCCATTTTCAAAAAGTCTATGGCTTCTCCGATATTCTACGGTGCTGTTGATCACAAATCATTTGTTTATAACTGTGTGCTTCCATCCCCTATGGTTCTGCTGAGCTGACTACTGTTGTGCAAGTATTAGTGTTTATTTATTATTAGCAAGTATTAGCAAGTATTTAATTAGTGAATCCATATAATGAATTGAGGAATATAAGAGTATCAGTCTTCCTAAAATGTTGTTCTTAAAAAATTGTCATATTACTACCATAAATGTATATTGTAGCTTGAAAAAAAACAAATCAAATAAATTTACAAAAATATTTATCACATTGAATATACAGTTCAAATATAGAGGATGTAAAATATATTGATTTCATCAAATCATGTACCTGTTATATGTTTTTCTGTACTTATGTATTTAAAATTACTGTCCATATTTTTAATACTTATGACAGTATTGAAAATCATTTGTT
>VMDO01038055.1:0-13824 GCA_007922755.1 Pedetes capensis
TGTCAAGGACTTGCCTTCTGAACAAAATGCTGATTTGTATAAGTAAAATTCAGTCAGAATCTCACAGAGTTTATGTGGCTTTACAGAAGACAAAAGGATCATCTTTCTACACTTGTGAAAAATCCTAGGGCAATAGAGTATCTTTTTGTATCCTAGAAAATAATTTATTAATTAGGCTGAACTGATATATAGTGTCCATTTTGGAGAACTAGCCTGAACCATAGTTGTTAACCAGTAACTGTGAACATAGCTATCATTTATTGAAAAGTTACCCTGTGCCAGGCAATGTTTCAAGAGCTTTATGTGGAATATTTAATTTTATCCTTCCAGAAACACTTGAGGTAAATTCTAATACCCCTACTTCATAGATGAAGAAACTGACATATAAGGAAATTAAGTAGCTTGCCTATGGTTACATAGTTAAGATTTTCTATGAGTCAAACTTTTCAGATTGATTCCAACCTGGAACCAAACCAAAATCATAATTGCTATGGTACCTCAGACACTATAGCTAGAGAATTATAGATGATTCTTTAGCTATATTTACTTGTAGATCCTAAGCTTAAGGACTAGATCCAAAGATCCAGAAAGGCTAAAAGAACGAACTCAGGCCATATTTGTTAGCTATTAGTTTTCAGGGAAACAGAACTACTAATAAAAAAGGCGTATGTTTTTTCTTTTAGGCATACTACTCCCCATTTCAATTCTCAGTGTACTCACCAGTGTAAAAAGTAGTATAGAATGGAGACGGGAAGGGTGCTGGGACGGTGGTGGTGGGTCTTGAGCTGACTGGACTTTGTCTTCCTCTCAAGTTCATGGGTAAAACTCACATATAAAATACCTATGCTACATAATGATAGAGAGCTTTTGATATTTGGTGTAAAACATGATACTGTCCCAACCTTTATAGATTTAAAGATGAAAATAAAGAGCCAGGCACCATGGTGAAAGTTTGTAATCTCAGCTACTTGGGAAGCTGAGACGAGAGAATCATGAGTTGAATGCCAGAGGCAGCCTCAGCAATATAATGAGACTCTGTTTAAAAAAATAAATAAATTTAAAGGGACTAGGGGTAGAACTCAGTGGTAGAGCACTTGTCTAACATAGGCAAGGTCCTAGATTCACCCCCTGAAGTTGCTAAATAAATAAATAAATAGAAAATGTGAAGAGTAAGAGTGAAAACTTAAAGATTCCTAAGAAATACAAAAGCAAGCCCAAAGTAAAGTATCTTGGTAAAAATTTCTCTTATATATACCATATATCCTTATATTATTTACAGACCTTACATTTTACATTTACACTATGTAAACTTACACTTTACCAACTTTTGTGATAGTACTTAAAGTACAGTTTTACAGACATAATTTTACTTAAACTTATGTATATTTTTATGCTTTTGTAATATTCACATTTTTGCTTTTAATCTCTTCTAAATAATGTACCTTTATTCAAAAGCAAAGGTAGTCTCCCTTCAGTTTGTAGTGTGCAGATGCTTTGCATTATATCTTAAACATTGCTCTGGAAACAGGCAATTAGTTATAAAGTAGGCCTGCCATTGTCATTTATTGATGAAGAAGCACTGATATGGAGTGACTTCTTTTGTAAATTTGAGATAAGCTGTCCTCCCAAAGACATCAAGATAAGAGGAATCAATGTACATTGTCATTTTGACAGGCCATACTCTCCTGTTAGTTTATACATCTGTTCAAGAAGAGAAAACTATCAGATACTTCTTCTGACAGTGATGAAAAAAGGAGGGAGTCTTGGATTAGTATCTAAGGACAGCCTGTGAGGCCCCAAAGAAAACACAATTACCTCTTTCTAATGAATGCCATTGCCCTACAGGGGGAGCTGTGATAACAGTTGATTCTTCTGCAGTAAAAAGACCTTGGTAATGTTATTGTCCACAAGACTTGGACATAATTTCTTGCTCCAGTAAAACACTGTGAGCTATTTTCATATGTGTGCTTTCAAACTCTAGTCCTGTTTTGAGGGCTGAGGTTTAGCTCAGTTGGTAGAGTGCTGTTCTCCATTGAGTCCCTGGGTTTGATCCCATCACCACAAAAAAATGGAAGAAGGATTTGGCAACCCAATTCCAGAAAAATCCCGAAACAAATCAGCCATGGAAAACCATAGCAGAGAAGCATTGACATAGCATCTGGCATGGCACAGTGTCAGGGAGTGTTTCCTTTTGTTGTATATAGGGTTGCTATAAGTCAGACCGGACTCCAGGGCACCTAACAAACACAAACAAAAAACTGCTATTTTGAGATGACAAATCTTTGTGGGCAGGAACATCAAAAATTTGGTGGATCCCAGAAGGTTTGGAGAAAGGGCTGGTTCATGTTAGAAGCTGAGGACAAGTGTAGATTTTTTTTTTTTTTTAATCACAGATACTGAAAAACTTAAAATGGTTCAAAGGACAATGAATACCACTTAATTAACAATTAAAATATATCCAGAATTCCCTTAGTCTTCACTAGCACCTGTGAAGCCCAGCTATGGTTTAAATCTTACAAAATAGCTCCACTATCCCTGTCCCTTCTTTCTTTATAGTAGGTTAACTAACTCTGAGATTGGTTGAGAAACAAATATCACTCTCTTCCCATTTGCTTAACTCTCTTCTCCCTGCTAGTGTCATGAAATATCTAAAACATTGTATTAAGGAAATGCTGATACATTTTTAGACTTAATAATTAAACCAATGTGTCAATGTTAGAGGACTGATTTTATATTCTTAAATTTGAATGCTTATTCTTAATGAAAAGGTAATTTTAATAATTAACAATTGAAACCAATAAAAGAAATATAAATGTGAACCCAAAATTGTTGCTCATAGAAAAAATCCTGAGGTAGGGACACACAGACACAAAAGAACACCCTGACCTGCACAGGAACAAATTTATTCCAGAGCCAGGAAGAGGCTGGGGCTGGGATTTAGCTCAGTTGGTAGAGCTCTGTGCTGCAGTCTCTGAGGACCAGAGTTCAATTCCCAGCACCGCAAAAATGGGAGAAAGGCCTGGCAATCCACTCCCAAGGTAATCCCAAAATAATCAGCCATTGAAAACCCTATGAGGGTCGCTATGAGTAGGATACCGACTCCATGGCACCTAACAACAACAACAACAACAACAACAAGGAAGAGGCTAGAACCCCCTAGGGCAGCACCACACTGAGGAGGCTGCTGCATCCAGCTGAGTGAGGCTAGGGGTGTTACAGGATTAGAGGGCCCTTGGTGGGAAGCATAGGCAGGGGAAGCTTTTCTTTAGAAAAAGGGAGGGTGTATGTTTCTGGATGGGTGGCACCTGGTTCTTGGTATCCAGGACATTCTCACCTTGGGGGCCAGTTTGTTTACAATGTCCAGCTACCTGGTCATTCTGACCTTGGGCCCTTGTGTGGGAACCTTTTGTCCTCAGTCAGTTGCATGTTAAAGAATTTTAGGTGACTCAACTCATAGAGTATTTTTATCCAAGGAAAATAAAGGGCAGATACATAAATTATTAGGATAATTTTAAAAATTAAAAAATCCATAATTATTTGAAATTTTCCCAATGAAATAGAAATGTTAATCTGTTTAACTAGAAAATAAACAGATTTCCCACTAAGTCCTAAATAAAATAATCTGTAATAAGATTAAATGGTAAGTGAAATTATCTTGCCAAGATTCTGAAACTTGTTGTTGTTGTTATGTTCCATCAAGTTGGGTCTGACTCATGGCAACTCTCATAGGGTTTTCAGTGGCTGATTGTTTTAAGATTCCTTCTGAAGTGGATTGCCACATCCTTCTCCCATTTTGGGGGTGCTGAGACTCAAACCCAGAGAGTATGAAGGAGCACTCTACCAACTGAACTAAACTCCAGCCTCTGAAAGTTTTGTTGTTGTTGTTGTTGTTGTTGTTGTTAGGTGCCGTAGAGTCATGTTCAACTCATAGGGACCCTCATAGGGTTTTCAATGACTCATTGTTTCAGGATTTCCTCAGGAGTGTATTGCCATGTCCTTCTCCCATTCTTACAGTGCTGGGAATTGAACCCAGGACCTCAGAGACTGTAGAGCAGCGCTCTACCAACTGAGCTAAATCCAAGCCCATGAAACGTAATTAAGTGCTAAATAAATGTTGATCTATAAATAATGGCCTTAACTTCTATATGTTGGCTAAAGGTAACATCTTAAAAATTTATGATGTGTGTACTGCCTGGTTTTTCACTTGTTATTATTCTTATTATAGAAGAAAAATGAGAAGGATATTAAAAATGGGGATAAGGGGAACCCACATCATCAGTAGTGCTAGGCTGTGTCATCTGTGTCACCTGTGAATATTGACTGTGGAATGAGCTAGTTACTTTCAGTTTTGCATCATGGGATGCAGTGGGCTGAATTAGTCTGTGGCCCATGGATTGTAATGTCTCATGGAATCTGCTGTAAGGGTAAAGAAATACATGCTGAAGATAGCTACAATAGCATGCTGAAATTATATTTGTTTTTCCACACTTCTCTTTCTCACTTGTATTAATTCTGTTCAAAGGAAAATATGCTGTAAGAATAAAACCAAAATTAGTTTTTAGTGTCTTTTGGGCACTTGCTACTAAAATTGATTAATTCATCATTTTGTCAGTATAGTTGGTACTCCAACAAACTTCATTGGATGGGCTCTAACAAAGATGTGCCTTATTCCAAAATTCAGTCCTTTAACACTACATACCTAAGGAAAAATAAAAGTTATCCTGACAAAGAACCATTCTGATTTTTTTAGAGTATTAATATAAGTTGATCATGATTTCCTGAACCTAAATTTTATTTGGCTTTAATTCATTTTTGATAGCATAAAAGAAGAAAATAGCTCTTGCTAAATTACTCATCATGTTGCTTAATAAGAGTGAGTGTTGTACAATGGGATAGCTCCTGAAATTCCATTAGTGTATTGTGAAATATATAATTATAGACTATTATGAAAATAAGAAATTTTTATTACACATATGTATTTGACAGCCTATAATTAGGTTAGACTCTCTAATTAAAATATGTTTTACTTAATGGTGAGTGATTATGGAATATCATTTAATTGTGGGTAATTTAAAATACTCAACTGTCTTTTCTTTAATCTTAGAAATAAAAGTAAGCATTTGTCCAGAGCAAGAGGACAGTGCTTTTGTGTTTTGTTTTTGTCCATTACTAAAAATATTATTATGAAATAAGCACTAATAAAATACCTTTCTTTTGAGTAAATTGCTTAATGTTTTTACCATATATATCTTGCTATCATATTTATGAATACTGCTGTTTTGATGAGTTATTTATGAGTAATTTTTCACATAAAAAGAACCAATAGTGCAGAGAACTGCAGAAGATCTTGAGAGTTGCATTAATTGAATATCATTTTTTCCTGACTAGTCATTCTAAATACTTGGATTTCATCAATGTATCCTAATTGTTGTTGTTGTTAGGTGCCCTTCAGTCGGTATCCGACTCATCGCGACCCTATGTACAATAGGCAAAACACTATTGTCAGTGCTTCTCTGCTGCTCATAGGATTTTCAATGGTGGACTGATGTTTGGGAGTGGGTTGCCAGGTCCCTCTCCCAAGCCTGGTGTTCCCAGGTGGTCTCCCATCCAAGTACCAACCAGGCCTAACTCTGCTTAGTTTCCTAGATCTGATGGGACCAGATGCCACAGGGCTACAGCTGCAGGTGTGTATCCCAATTAGAAGAATATATTTGCACGAGCAGGTTACAGAAACAATTATCCTTGTAATATAATGTTACCTGAATGTCCTTGAATACCTTTTGTTTTTAATGTAATGTTTGATAAACTCCTAAAAAATTTTTACTTAGTTTTTTGTTTTATCTTATATTTCTGTGTTTAGAAAAAGAATCTATAAATATGAAAATTAAAAAAGCATACCAATTCTTCCCTTCTTCTAGATACCAAATGAAACAACTACCACCATGGCAAGCTCTTTGAAAGGCTCTTGTTTCCTCTTTCAATAAATCCAGAGTGAATAGGATTATTGAACTAATTTTTCTAAAATAGGAATATTTTTATTGATATTTATAAGCAAACAAAAGATATATGGTGATTTCTTGTGGTATATATCTTGATATTTATGGGTTAATTTGTATTTTTGACAGGATGCATTGCCTTTTAAAGAAAATAAATCCACATATTGCAAAATATAAGTAGAGAGATATTACATTTCGTATAGACGTTTAGTGAAAATAACCAATGCCTTAAAGCAGATTCAAAAAGAAAAAAGAGCTAGAATGATCTGTTGTGGCTGTATTTGAAATGTAATGGCCCAAATAACTGTATTGCTTCTCTGTAGGTTTTGATGAAACCTAAACTAGAATTCTGGATGAATGGAATATGCTGAGTAACTGATTGTGGTAGGTGAAATAATGGCCCCTACACATTTCCATATCATAATCCCTGAAAAGCCGGTAGCTGTACCACTGTGGAGATGATCCCATCAGATCTCTGAATCTAAGGAGGGTCGGGCTTGGTTAGTACTTGGGTGGGAGACTGCCTGAGAACACCAGGTGCTGTAGGCTTGGGAGAAGGACTTGGCAACCCACTCCCAAAAATCAATCCGCCATTGAAAATTCTATGAATAGCAGAGCAGCACCGACAATAGTGTTTCACCTGTTGTAGGTAGGGTCACTATGAGTCTGACACCAACTCCATGGCACCTAACAACAACAATCCCTGGAAACTGAAACTATTTTATATAGGTGACCCTCCATATCAATGGTTCTGTAAATATAGATTCAAATACTCATGGATTGAAAATATTTTTAAAAATTGATTCTATATTGAACATATATAGCCTTGTCATTATTCTTTAACAACAATCTATTTCTGTAGCATTTACATTGAATTAGACATTATTGGTAACCTGGAGATTATTTATGCAGGTGGATAACAACAAATCTTAGTTGTTTTAGGCAAGCAAGATTGTGGCAATTTGTAATAACAACAATACAAAACTAATACACCAATTAACCACAACTCCAAAAGCATAACAATTACTACTAGTAGTAATAAAACACTGATCTTTATTGGCCTCTTATTATTGACTGCAGCATAAGAATTTTTCAAAAATTAACTTGTGGGATTGGTACCATTGTTAGTTCTATTACAGAGATGAAAAATCGAGGCCAAGGTTCATCTGTAAGTAAGCAGGAAGTACATAAACATCCAGGAAGTCAAATATCAGAAATTTCTCTGTGAAACACTTTCTGTGTCCTTCCTTTCTGGTTAGTGATGGGATAAAATCTTATTTTGGTCACTTTCTGGTTCAGTTTAATATCCACTGATGTTTGGTGAGATATAATAAAGGTAACTTAATCCTTTGTAAGTGAGCATCTTAGAGTACCTCAAGATTCTAATTCAAACTATTAAAATATAGGAGACAGATGTCAGGACTGGGTTGATTCTTTACTGACTCTAGGACACAGGTGAATGTCAAGCTTTAACTAACCATCCTGTTCTTATTTAAGATAAATAAAATGTGTCATTTATGTTCCATATTATTTAGATTTCCATCATATAAAACTGATTTTATTTTATTAAATATTTCCTCTTTTTATTATCTATCACTCCAGCCTGCCTACTTTTAACCCCTCATTAATTAAAAAAAAATACAGTATGAAACATGTTTTACCTGAGAAAAATAAAGCCATATTATATTTAAAATAGGTTGAGAATTCTGTGTCTCTAGTGAATTTGCACAGGATTTTTTTCTTTTACTTAATACCCACTATATTTTTCTTAAAATATCTACCTTTTTAATCCTTCCAAATTTATCTTTTTACTTGTCATTTGCTTTCTGAATCTGGTTAATCAAGTCTGCATATTTTTTTAAACAGATTATTTTTCCCTTTGGTTTATATTATACACAAATGTGGATTGAAATCTTTTTTCTTGAACTCATTCCTCATTTTCTAAACTTTTAAATATATGTATATCATTCAATTCCTGTTTTTCATTTATAGGATACCTGATTATGAGAGCTGTTTCTGTATAAATTGTACACAAGGTACTTTTCACTGCATTTTTATATTTCTTTTTGTGGTACTACTCAGAGTTTTAAGGCTTATCTATCTTTACCAAATATTCTTCCACAGAACTTGAGTGACTACTGATTTTACCTTCCTAAAACTCACAGGAACAATCGATAAAAAGAACCAATTGCAAATATTATATCTTAGGATATGGAATAATGATAATTAGATATTATATTTTTGTAATCATCACTGTTACTATGGGAAGATGCACAAAACCAATGTTTCCTATTATTGATCAGGTCTCCAAGGCCAAAAGAAAGTATTAAAAGAGGTGTTAGGATTTTTACATGATTCCTCAATCAGCAGCCTGTCACTATTGCAGGTTAGAAAAGGAAAATTCCAAAGAAGGCCAAGTAAAACAAAACAAAACAAAACCTTACAAATATCTGGCATTTTGACTGGAAATCTTTTGGGCACTTCGGAGTCCAGTGAGTTGATTAATTGTTGTTAGGTGCTGTTGAGTTGGGTCCAACTCATAGTGACCCTATGTAGAATAGATGAAACCCTCCCTGACACTGTGCCATGCGTGGGTCTATTGTGCCAGTGCTCCTCTGCCATTCACAGGGTTTTCAATGGCTGATTGTTTTGGGAGTGGGCTGTTATGTGTGGTCCCATATCACCAACATCAACCCTACCTAGAACGTACTTGAAAATAAAAGAAATGTCCAGCTCTACCTCACACGAATTGCCTCAGAAGCTCTGGGGAAGAGGCCTGGCACTGAGTCCTTGAACAGTCTCTCCTGGTGACTCTGAAGCGTGGTAAATTTTGAGAACCAGTGGATTTGGTCCTAGGAGAGCCAGGAGGTGTCCTTTAAGGAGATAGACTAGAGTCTAGTTGAGGCACTCGCTATGGTGCTCCTTCTCCTTCTGTGTTCCCCTGCACGGCGTTACTTTTCAGAGAGTGGAATGACCTTGGATGGCAGAGAAACAACCTCAGAGCAAGCCTAAAAACAAAACAACAACAATAAAACCAAAGTAAAACAAAAACATTTAAGACACTAATTAGGAAGACCTCATAGGCAGAATTGCTTTCACTTCTCTTCCTATTGAGAACTCTTCCCCCATACAATTGACAAAAAGGGTCCCCAAAGCTGGGCCAATTGGAGACATGAGGTGATCTAGTAGCAATTTTTATTACATGCACTAATGATCAAAGAAATATGATAGATGATGCTGCCGATTAATTCAGGTTTCCACAGATAACTAGTCCCATGGCTGACCAAGTTATCACCTTTGAGTGAACAAACAAGTGAGTGATTTCCCGCAGGGGTGACAACTGATCTTTAAGGAGTACTTTCCTGAGTCTTCATGCTGGTTGTCATTATACAACCACAGCATACCCACCAGACCCTGAGGACAGTCACTTCGTGGTTGTAGTTAGCAAAAAAAAAAAAAAAAAAAAAAAAGAGAGAGAGAGAGAGAGAGAGTATTTACTGGGAATAACAAGAACTAGACTCTAGTTCATTTTTTAATTTTATTTTATTAACCAGTTCAAATACTTTCATTCTGCCTCTTAAGAAATTTTCTGCTTTCACGTGGCATAATGGCACATGCCTGTAATCCCAGTGACTCTGGAGGTGGAAGCTAGAGGATAGCAAGTTCGAGGTCAGAGGCAGCCTGAGTAACTTGTTGTTGTTAAGTGCTGTCGAGTCATATCCAATTCATAGTGACCCTTATAGGGTTTTCAATGGTTAATTGTTTCAGGATTGCCTAGGGAGTGGATTGCCACATCCTTCTCCCATTTTTGCGGTGTTGGGAATTGAACTCAGGACCTCAGAGACTGCAGTGCAGGGCTCTACCAACTGAGCTAAATCCCAGCAGGGAGATCCTGTTTCAAGATAGAAAATAAAACAGAGACTGAGGACAGCTTAGAGGTAGAGGTATGCTCAAGGTCCTGGGTACAACCTACTAGTATGACAAAAAGAACAACAACAACAGCAACAAAAACAAAAACAAAAACAAACAAACAAACAAAAACCTCTGGTTTGAAAATTTCAATTTAATGGCAACTTAAATATTTATTTTTTTCGTATTTGTTGAATGCAAGGTCTTGCCCATACTTTGCAAGTCCTCTACTACTGCACTACACTCTCAGCCCAGTTTTTTTTTTTTCTATTCTGACACAAGGTTTTACACAGGCTACCTCTGCCCTCAAAGTTGCAATCCTCTTGCCTCTGCCTCCCAAATTGCTGGGATTACAGATGTGCACCATCATGCCTGGCTAATTTAAATATTTAAAATGGAATGTTATACTCAATGTATATAATAAATTCCTTATTTGAAATTTAAATAGAGGCATACAACTTTTATTAATAGAAAACTTATTTCTTGCTACCACCACTTATATTTAAATATATTTTCAAGTATAAGTGAAATAATTATCAATGTTTAGCTTTCCAGAGATGTTTATATACTTTCCTTTGCCCAAGCATGCTGTGAACATCATTTTACAAGGTGGAAGGAAAAGGGAGCATTTAGCATCCTTTAGGTGTAGCCTTATGGGAGAAGGATGTGGCAATCCACTCCTGAGGCAATTCTGAAACAATCAGCCATTGAAAACCTATGAGGATTGCTATGAGTCAAACATAACTCAATGGCACCTAACAACAACAACAGGTGCAGCCTCTAACAATGTGGTATGCATGCTTTGCTTGGTACCCAGACAGTTCTATAGGAGACTTCCTTAATTTTCCAAGGTGTTATGCTAGTTGAGAGACTCTCTTTTTGCCTGAAATAGTTCAATAGCTTCTTAGCTGAGTTCTGTTACCCCCTGCCACATGCCCCACTTCCTGCCCCATAATCCACCCTTCTAATAGAGAAGTCCAGGGGGCTGAAGTTTAGCTCAGCTGGTAGAGTGCTCTGCTCTCTGAGGCCCCGAATTTGATCTCCAGCACCACAAAAGTGGGAGGAAGACCTCGTAGTCCACTCCTAATACAATATACAATCCCCCCCAAATAATCAGCCATAAAAACTGTATGAATAGCAGAAAAGCCCTGACAATGCCATGCATAGCACTGTGGCAGGGAGTGTTTTGTTCTGTTTTGTTCAGAGCTGGACACTACTCGACAGCATCTAACAACAATAACAGCAGATAAGTCTTTCTAAAACTTTCAAAACCTTAACTTTTATCAAAGAATATGGAACTGGAAATTTCATACATTGCTGGTCGGGATGGAAAATGGCACATCATTTTGGGAAACATTTTGACAGTTTTTTATAAAGTTATCTGTAGCCAGGCTTGGTAGCACATGTCTGTAATCCCAGTGACTTGGGAAGCAGAGGTAGGAGTATTGTGAGTTTGAGATCAGAGAGAGCCTGTGAAACTTTAGTGTCTCCGGGTAAAAAAATAAAAATAGAAAGGGGCTACTTTTAAAGAGGGTATAGCCTTGTGGGGCATGCACCTCCTGGTCTGGCCTGAATGTTCGGACAGGTGGTGGTGCCTCCATGCACATAGATACTAAACACAAGTCACTCTGGGACCCTTGGGTGAGGGGCGTGGACTCCTGTGGCCCTCAGGAATGCTGGAGGAGACGGGAGAAAGGAAAAAGCCTCAGGTGCTTTTGCCTCGCTGGGACAAGCACAGCTCTTTTTTGCCTCTCTTTGCCCTTATCAGGGGAGAGAGAAACCCAAAGTGTATAGCTGTAACAAGTGCTAGCAGCCTAAGTGTTGCAGCTCTATGCTGCCTGGGGAGTGGGGGGAGCAGCCACAGCTCTTCTGTCTCCAGTGCTGGGACCAGAGGCTGTTCTGAGCTTAGGCCTCTTGGCGATGGGTCCAAGAGACTTTTCTCAGCTTTGTTGTAGTCCATCGTTCCTTGAGAGTACCATCTCAAGGTCATGAGGAGAGAGAGAGAGGGCAAGAGAGAGTTCTTGCTTCATTGGTAGTCAGACAAAGAGAGAGTTCTTGTCTAGTTGGTGGCCCGCAACTGAGAGAGAGGGAGCTACTGCAGTGCAGCTCCTTATATAGCTCGCCCCCAATGGCCTGAACCAATCAGCTTTGTGTCCAATAGTCCAATCAGGTTCAGGAGACTTATGAAGAGTTTTATACAAATTTCCAACGAAGTTACTTTCATTTTCCCTAGATTTTTAATTTACAAACCAGATCTTCAAAAGCCATTTTCCCAGTTTTGGGGTTTTTGCCAATTTCCCCCCAATTTCTCCCTACATAGCCTAGTGGTAGAGTGTTGGGAATTTTTAAAATCTACCCCATAACTAGAGTCCTTCATATTAGCCTTAGGGACTGACCCCTAGGTGACCCCAGGGCCACATCCCACTCACTCACACCTACCCCTCCCATCGAGTGAGCAAAGATGGTCCCCGACCAGCCTGACCAGCCTCAACTATTCCTGATTGGCTGTCCTGATTGGCTATCCAACTTAATCCTGATTGGCTATCCTTGGCATCTCAGTTAAACAACTGCCCTTGCCTGTCAGGTATGACAGTTCACCTGCTGTCCCAGTCAGGAATGTGCCCTGATTGGCTAACCCCAGTACATGTGCCCCTCCGGGACACTATATAAGCAGGGCTCCTGGACCCCCTTCACCCTACCACCATTTTCCATCCCTCAACTGCTACCTCGACCCCATCACCTCAAACCAGCACTCCCTATTCCAGCGGAAGATCGTCAAGCAAGCAGACCCGTCAAGACCAGGGGCCCCCGAAACGCTGAAGGCTACAAGCAAGCCATGAAGGTCCTCCCAATTCCTCCCATCCTTGGGAAGGAGGGAGGCAGAGAAGGTGAGCTGCGAGAGTCAAGACCAACTGACTTCCAGCCCAGTGGAACACTGGCTGCTTGTAGCTGTGTCTTTAAGGCTGAGCTGTTCCAGTACTCAGGCTGCAGGCTTAGAGCCAGCACTCTAGCACTTGTCAGGGGCTGCTTGCTGGTTGCACCCCACTTGGGGAGTAACCCAATAAACTTCCCTTCCTTGTTTCCCACAGAAGGTCTCCCGAGGTCCTTTGGTGCCTCTGGCCACTACACCAACCCGGTCCCATGGGTCCCTGATACCCACATGATGTCTGGGCAAGGCTCTGACCTCTGCCAGACCTGCGCCAAACCCCAACAGTAGAGTGCTTGGAAAGTATGCCCAAAGCCCTGGATTTAGCCCGCCAGTACCACAAAATAATAATAATAATAATAATAATAATAATAATAATAATAACAACAACAACAATAATAATTCCCTGTAAATATTTCATGGTTTTGGATGCTACTTGAAATGATATCATTAAATTTCTTTTCCTTCAATAATCATCTCCAGTACCACAATTCAAAAGCATCAATTCTTCTCCTGTCTCCCTTGTTCAATGTCCAACTTTCACAACCATATGATGCAACTGAAACTACCATGGCATAAATCAGGCGCACCTTTGTCTTCAATGCGACATCTTTAATTTTCAATACTTTAAAGAGATCTTTTACTACAGCTTTTCCCAAAGCAATGAGTCTTTTGATTTCTTGACTGCTGCTTCCATGGTCGTTGATTGTAGAACCAAGTAAAACAAAATCATAGACAACCTCAATCTTCATTTATCATGAAGTTGCATAGTGACCCAGTTGTAAGGATTTTTGTTTTGTTGATTAGTTGCAATACCCACTGAAAGTTACATTCTTTGACTTTCATCAGTAAATGTTTCAAATTCTCTTCACTGTCAGCAAGCAGAGTTGTGTCATCTGTATAACATAGGTTGTTAATTAGTCTTCCTCCAATCTGGGTGCTGTGTTCTTCTTCATAAAGTTCAGTTTCTCTCTCTCTCTCTCTCTCTCTCTC
>VMDO01038056.1:0-13834 GCA_007922755.1 Pedetes capensis
GACACAGAAAGAGATAGAGATCTCATGTTGTCTAATTTCATATTGTTCTCAAGTAAAAAGGTAAAATTATTGTGAAACTTTTATTTTATTTTATCTATTTTTGCAGGAGAATGCTAGTATACCTATTGGTAAAAGTGATTAGGAGAGGACTCAGGAGAAAGAATGTAGATGGGACAAGATGGGAAAGCATGACACATAGATGTACGAGTTCTTGCAGATCTGCTCCCTCCTTCTCAACAAAAAGACTAAGGTTATTAAAAATAGCTACGGAATACTTTTAAGAAGGAAAATAAATGAGAAAACAAATGATTTTCTTTCTTTAAGCACCCATTCATTTTACTCAAACGTAGCATATGGTGTGTTAAATATTAGATTTTATTTTAGCAACACAGCCTCAGCAATGTTTCTCACATGTGGTGATGTATTTTAATTTTTACGTGCCAGTTTGCAACAATGTCAGCATCTGCTATGTGTAAACAGTAAGATCATCATCAGGTAAGTGTGTAGCTGTTTATTGTTCTCTGGGAGAAAAATGGAGGGTAGAATTCTACTGCACAGAGGAGAGTCTATGACTCTTTTTACTACCGAGAAAAATATCCCTGGCAGTTCCACACTGTAGTATCCATGAATCCAAAACACGCATGCCAGCAAAATAAAATATTCTACGCCAGGAAAAAATTACATTAGCTAATAATCCACCCTTTCTTACAGAAAACAGCATGAAAACATTGTGTAGAGAATGTGTATATTTACAACGCTAATTTTTATTCATTTATTATTTATTTATTTTTGCTTTAGCTTTGGCTGCTTGCAAGGTGTTAGCTTTTCTAGGATTTTAAGACCTGAAGGCTTTTCTGTAGGTCATCCCATCATTTTTCTGACTTAGAGAAGGCCTCTAACAATCAAAACAGAGCAATTAATCAGCTGGAGTCTCATCTCCAGTTTGGGGCTGACTAGCCTCAGAAATAACTGCTACAAAGTCCATCAGGGGCAGCTCCATCCTGGATTGGACCCCACAGGGCCCTCACTGTCTATCCACAGATGCTCAGTCGCTGAGCTCTTCAGACCTGGTGACAGGCTGCATTTGTTTGCCCGTATTTCATTTTGATAGAACCATTCAAAATCCAATTGGAGGCCTAGTGCTGGGAATTAATGCATTGTTAGACAGTCCCATAATTACTGATCACTGAACGTAACACCCCTCTCCTGATGTGAAAGAAGCGCAATGGGAGGGCACATAGCTACCAGTGCTGTGGTTCCAAGGCTGTACTGGATGGTTGTTTAGGTGCCATCCAGTCGGATCTGACTCACAGTGACCCTATGTACAACAGGACGAAACACTACCAACACAGTGCCATGCACACAGTCTTTTAATGTTTGAACCTATCGTTGTAACCACTATGTGTCTTCTCATTTTGAATTGTGCCACATAAACAAAAGGAGGTCCCAGGGGCTTTATCCCATTCCCATCAACACGTTTTTGAGGGGGTAAATTTTCTCCAGTCCTTTCTTAAATGCCTTATGGCCTAAGGGGGTTCATTTTGGGACAATGCATTTTTCACTGCTTCTCAGCTATTCACAGAGTTTTCAATGGCTAATTGTTTGGGGAGTGGGCTGCTGGGTCCTTCCCCCTCATCTGTCTTAGTCTGGAAGCTCAGCTGAATCCTGTCCATCCTGGGTGGCTCTGCTGGTATCTAAGATACTAGTGGCATAGCTTTCAGCATCACAGAACATGCAAATCCCACAGCATGACAAGCTGACAGACACATGGAGCTGACCTGTATTAGAGTCTGAAAACTCTGCACTCCCTACCTCCCCACCCGTACACCCCTGCCTCAGCTCCTATTCTATCTCCCCGCACCAACAAAAAAAAAATAAATGATGAAATGATTTTAAAAATCCAGTCTATATGCTGCTGCAATTAAATTGAATTACATGTGGTTTCACACCAAAAGTTAAAGGTTAAAGAGTGATAGATTTTTTAATAGCACGCAATATCTGGATTTCTTTCCCCTGAAAATTTGCAGCATGAGCTTGCTGACTCTGCATTTATTCCTTGATAAGAAGAGACTTCATAAGCATCCTAAGTTTCTGAAATTCATTCACTCCAAGGTTCAAATACCCCTGTGGTTCAGTGTTTAAGAAATATGAAGTGGAAAGAGAGGGGAGAATTGGGGGCTTTTCCACACTTTTGCCAGAACCTATTCCTTCCCTTCCTTGTCAGACAGTGCCTGGGGCAAGCCTGGTATTAAAATAGCCCATATTTTAACTTCATCCTAAAGATTTTGTTCCCATGTTTTATTCTGCAAGGAACTATCTTTTTCTCATCTTTGTTCAACATTTTTATCATAAATTTCCTCTCTTAAAGGTATTTGCATAGTTATTTCTAAATTAGTCCTATAAATATGATGGCAAAATAACTGATCAGGAAGGTAAAACAATGCAGCACTAAGAAAATAATATTTTTACCAGTAACAGAATCTTAAATTATATAGTTTGACCTTTAGGAAACATAATACATGTAAATCTCAAGTACAAAATTTACAAAATTATACTCAAAGGAGAAAATGGGAATTAATTTTGTATAGGATTAATCATCAAGACAGGTAACTAAACTTTACCCCTATCTCAAAAAGTCCTATTCCATTCCTCCTGTCTACAATAATGATTTCTTTTAGAGTTTGAGAGTAGATTTTCTAGATAGAGGAAGCCAACTTACGCCTGTAGACAATTAAAAATAATGATGTTGTCTTTTCTTGGAATGGTAGAAAAGACTCATTTTCGTTGATAGAAAAGTCTGTTTCATACATAACAACTCTACCACTGGGAGAGAAATACTGTGAACATCATAGAAACACTGGGAATATGATAAACTTAGCCACCTTTTCGTGAAATACGCCTTTTTATTTACTCCTTTTATTCTCTATTGTAGTTTCCCAGCATATATTCATGTGAGTACATTTATACGTGTGTGTGCTCATATAGAGCTACATAACTATGTATCAAATCTGCATGTACACAGAAGGCAACCATTATAAACTAAGTAAGGTAGAAGACAAAAAGATTGCACTTTCCATTTTTGTTGACAGTTTAAACTTCAATGTCAGGGAAGAATTGCACACACAAATAACTGTATGTAAATAAATACTTATATTAAGAAATAGTTGATATTTTGCACAATTTGAAAACATTTTCTAGAGCTGAAAAATTATCTGATTTTGCAGATTAAAATGTAATATGGGAAAAATACTATGGTGTTATAAGCTAAATTTTTTCTCCCTAAAATTCATGTGTTGAAGTCCTGTTTCTTAGCATATAAATATGTCTGGAGTTAGGATCATCAAAGTAGTAATTAAGGTTAAAAAGCCATTGGTGTAAATCCTAATTTAATGTAGCTGGTGTCCTATAAAAAAGAAAAAGTAAGTTGCATTCCAGACTTCTGTCAGCCCATAAGAGAGTCCCTCAGAAGAGACCAACTCCTGCCTACACCTTGTCCTTGAACTTCTAGCCTCTGCTGTGTAAAGAAACAGATGTCTGATGTATAAGTCACCTGTTCTTGTTGTTGTTGTTAGGTGCTGTCGAGTTGTGTCCAACTCATAGTGACCCTCATAGGGTTTTTAATGGCAGATTGTTTTGGGATTGCCTTGGGAGTGGGTTGCCATGTCCTTCTCCCGTTTTTGTGGTGCTGGGAATCGAAATTGGGACATCAGAGACTGCAGCGCAGCGCTCTACCAACTGAGCCAAACCCCAGCCATAAGTCATCTCGTCTCAGGAAATTTGTTATGTAGCAAATCCTACTTATGAAACACCAAAGTCAGTGAAAAACAGATTATCATCTATGCATATAAATTAAGAATATGTTCACTGTTTATATTCACAGAGGAAACATTTAAAATTTTTTTCCATAAAATATTGTGTCTAAACATTAGAATTCACTCATATTTACCTTTCTTACTACTCTTTTGTTACTTATAAAATCCAGAAAGCAGTAAAATGATTGTGTGTTTTTTTCTATTTTGAGAGAAAACCAATTATTCCTATGCCATTTCCATTACCATTATGGCTCAGATGATTGGCCAAAGTTGGAGTCTTAACTAGATCTAAAAAAATTTAGCTTTTCTTAGCAATTCAGAGGAAATAATTTGTGTAGAACCCTTCCTGAATGATTCCTCTTTCTTTTAATTTTTTTCTTTTACACAAATCTTCCCATATTGCTTCTTATCAGAGCTTTGATTAGCAACTTATCTTAAAATGACCTGACACAATCTGTTCTTTATGTTAATTTATCTTAATCTATATGAAGAGTTTCAATAAGAAAAAATTGTCACTTTTGGCATATATTCATAAATGCGCCTGCAGCTATAGCCCTGTGGCATCAGATCCCGTCAGATCTCAGAAGCTAAGCAGGGTTGGGCCTGGTTAGTACCTGGATAGGAGACTGCCTGAGAACACCAGAAGCTGCAGGCTTGGGAGAAGGACCTGGCAACCCCCTCCCAAAAATCAATCTGCCATTGAAAACCCTATGAACAGCAGAGAAGCACTGACAATAGTGTTTCCCCTGTTGTACAGAGGGTTGCTATGAGTCGGATACTGACTCGATGGCACCTAACAACAATAACAACATTCATATATGCATATTTGTGTTTTTACCTACCCAACACATACCATGCACACACACACACACACACACACACACACACACACACACACACACACACACAAGCTTCAGGGAAGAAGAATTTGATTTATTCACATCCTATATTAATTATAGAAGTTTATTGAATGCAGTTATTTGATTTATTAGATTGAAAGAGAAAACCTCTATTGCTTACATCTACATATCTGTCTTTTTCTGGGTATAGCAATGTGTATTAGTCAGCTGTCACCACTGTAGCAACTAAGTTACTTTGTTCAGTGAGAAATGCTTGTCCACTTGTTAGTACCATCAAGTGGGGTCTGACTCATAGTGACCCTATGTGCAACAGAATAAAACACTCCCCAACAGTTTGCCGTGCCTAGCACTACTGTCAATGCTTCTCTGCTTCTCATAGGGTTTTCAATGGCTGATTGTTTTGGGAGTGGGCTGCCAGATCCTTCTCACTAGCCTGAAGCACCTGGTATTCCCAGGCAGTCTCCCATCCAAGGACTGACCAGGCTGATCCTGCTTAGCTTCCAAGGTTAGGCAGGATCAAATGCCAGGGTGCTATGGCTGCAGATTCCAAAATAATTGGTGTCCAGAAATCTTTCCATAGTATTATCCCCCAGTTCTTTGGGTCTCCAGAGCATGGAAGTGTAGTGATTTGAATTTGTGTTTGGTCCTCAGAGCCCCTCCATCAAGCCCAGCTCTCTTCCTTCTTTCTAGTGAAGTGTTATTGTTAATATGTCTTTTGTTTTAATAGACAAACATCTTCCTAATAATTGGAAAGGAGCAAAAGAAAAAAGAAATAAACACTGAATCCATAAAAATGACATGGATATTTTTATATTTAATTAAAATTTAAGAAGAAAACATAATTGAAAATAAATTCTTCCCATTTAGTATTAAAATGTTAACATGATCTGATTTATGGAATTTTTAAAACAATATAGTTTGACATAATCTGATTCTCAGTCCACAGAGAAAAGTCTTCCTAAAAGATGCATGTAGATTGAGGTGCATGCCTTTTTAAAATTCTTCAGTGACTGTCATTGGTCACATTTGTAAAGGACCTCTCCAGCAACTGCTTACTTAAACATTCATATTGCATGTTCACTAAACATTCCACCTTGGGCCTGGGTAGTTGCTTTCTTTGTATTTGGATATTCCAAAATACTTAGAATAGCACTGCACAATTTCGTCCTTCATCTGATGAAGTTGTCCACTAAAGCAGAGTTTGTGAGAAAAAAACAAATCTAAGTTTCTCAAAGCTGCACGCTGTTTTCAGCATGAATTTCAGCAGAATAATTACATATCCACACATCATTGCCCTGGGCTGCACTCTGCACGGCATTTTTCAGTGAAAGGGTTCAAATGTTTCAAAGAGACCTAATACTTTTAAAATAGAGGTGACAAATGCAGGCAATTGTTCTCCAGACATTTTGTGCACAGTAGTGTAAAATTTGGGGTAATCAAATCAGGAAATGCAGCCTTAAAGCAATTTCTTCAGACTTACGGTCACAATGAAAGCAATACATTCCTAAATTTGGCAATGTGTGCGTGCATAATCTGAGGGTTCCTGCATAATTAGCTGAATTGTAGCTATCATATTGGTGATCAACTGTGGGCTCTGAGAGCAAAGTTGGGGTGATCCTCTACAGAGGGAAGCCTGGAAAACAGTTGAAGCGGTGGAAACTGCAATAAGCAATAAGAAATAGAATATGCTTTATTTACAGCAGTAGTATTTCATATTTTATGTAAAGCAATCACTCTGGCTTCCTACTGTATATCTTAAGTGCTTGTGTATAAGGTTAAAAATTAAAATATACGTTTTACTTATATTTTATTTATGTTTTCAGGATTAAAGGGAAATAACGGGAAAAGGGTTTATGAAGACCTAATTTTGCTGGTGTTTAGGCTATTTACTGAGGTTAGGTTAAAAAAATTAGGATGGCACAGGTTTTGCAACATTTTGTTCACAGATATCAGTATTACTGAACACCAGATGCAGTATGTTGCAAAGATAAGTCCCTCCGGGAAGCCTCTGCCTTGTTTTCTTGCCAAACTAAAGGTGGCTACGCTCTGAATAATTCCAAATGTGCCCAGAATTTAAAAGTGCATGGTTTTCAGCACTGCATTGAAAGAGCTAACTACAGCAGAATTCAGGAGAGTTCTGTTTTCACAGAGTCAGATCTTGCCTGGAATTAAACAACTTAGCCAGTTCCAATGTATTGTTCACATATGCATTTTATGAAGTACGTATTTCTAATGTGTTTGCTTTACTTAAAAGAAAACAAGGTATATTAAGAGAAGAAAGGGTACATTGTTCTAAAATGCACGAGGTTCTCTCAAAATTTAAGAGCAAAAGTATGATGGGATCTCATAGGAACTGGGCAATTATCCCATTCTTTCTTCTCCCGGGGGGCAGGTGAGCTAGGTGCTTAGTTTCTTTGTACTGTTCCATTTTATTTTGTCAGAAGACTGCATGTTTTTCTGATGCATTTGCTTTCATAGAACTAGGTATAGTTCTCTTCCCTCTGTGGTATACCTACACGTCTAACACTTCACAATCAAACAACTAAGTTTCTATATCTCATTTCCAAAATCTCGTTTCAGGGAATCCAAGTGGCCTGACTTGTTGAAGTTTCCCAGCCCCGTTTTAGACATCTCTGGACAGATCCTGGCATCATCTATAACATAGGACAGTCCCTCCTAGATCAGGTAAGGCAAGATCTAAGCTGGGAAGCACGTTACAGAAAGCATATGAAGATCTCAGGTATGTCTGTCACTAAAATTCTAATTTACATCAACTGACTACAAGTTAATTTTATGAATGACACTTTCCTCTAAGAGTTAATAATGTTATAGACTTTTTATTTTTATTGGTTGTAGACCATGGGAAAATTCGATACAAATTTGTTTACTTGTAACAGAATTTAAATACAGTTTACTTATTAAGCCAACAAGCACTTAGTGATCATTTACTATTTATCACATAATGAGTGAGGCAGTAAAATAAAACAAGCAAAAAAAAATAAGGAAGGATAACTAGTGGTAGACATCAGAGGTATAGCAATTAAATTGTAAGAAATAAAGTTAGGATATTAACTGGAAGTGCTATCCTTTTACCTTCTTATTAGGTGAAGCCAATATTAGTTTAATAACTATCCTTATATGCAACTGACCTTATACACAACTCCATGTGTTCACTTTTATTATAAATTGACTTTTCTTATTAAAATTTAAATTTCTGTATGGATTTTCAAAGAAGGATCGAAATGTATTGTGTTAGAGTTTAGTCTGGTGTCACAATGTTTTTAAAACAAATTATCTGTTTACTAATCTTTAGCAGGGCTGGGATTTAGCTCAGTTGGTACAGTGCTGTTCTATAGTCTGTGAGGTCCTGGATTCAATCCTCAACACCACAAAAATGGGAGAAAGTGCTGGCAGCCCACTCCCTAAACAATCCCAAAACAATCAGCCAGAGGGGGGCTATAAATTGGAAAGAAAAGCCAACATATTTATTTAAGATAATCTCTTAGATTAAAAACCCTTTTGATTATTGCTTCAAATTCCAATTGTTCTAAGTTCTGGAATTTTATATTCAGTTCTTATTTTAAAAACGAATTACACATGTCTCATCACTGAGATGAAATACCTGGAGAATATAGCTTAGAGGAAGAAAGATTCCCTCTGGCTCAGGGTTTCATAGTGGTCCCTTGGCTCCATTGCTTCTGGCCATGGTGAGCTAGAACATCATGGCAGGAGCAGTTGTCGGAACAAAGCTGCTCACCTCCAGATGGACAGGAGGCAGAGAGCAAGTGGGAGAGACTGGGCACCAGGTGGACCCTCCAGGGACGTGCTCTAGTGACCTACTCTCTCCAGCCAGGCCCCCACGTCCTGGTTTCCATCTCTCCCAATAATGGCATAAAATGATGACTCTATCACTGGATTAATACACTGATTAGGTCAAAGTTTACGTGATTCAATCACTTCTCAATAGTGCCTCCCTCTGAGAACCAAGTGTTCAAAACATAGGCATTTTGGAGGAACATTTGATATCCAGACCATGATGGAGAGGCATGAAGATTAATGTTTTTTGTGGGGAGGGTGGGAAATTGGGATAGAAGCCAGGACCTTGCACTTGCTAGGCAAGTGCTCTACCACTGAGCCACACCCCAGCCCTGAATTCATTTTTCCTGGAAGTAGAATTCTTCTTAAAAAGTCCAGTATGTCCAGTCGGTGCTCTTCCTTAGAAAACATGACATTGTATTCATGAAAAGAATAGCAGTATACTTAGGGAAGACTTAGCCTGTTTAAACAAAAACAACCTATGTAACCTAGAATTATGAAGATTCAATTGCATTTGAAATACTAATATAGCTGAGAATTAACTAAAGATGAGTCTATGTATTCCACAAGTTATTATAATTTCTTGAAATATTGCAAAACTCGATATGGCCTGTACTCATTTCCTAAGGTAAAAACCTGGTGATGGACATGTTGAGTGACTGACACATTTCTCTTGTGCTCAAGAATTAATTGCTCATTGAAAATATATTAGGAGAAAAGAGATACCATTATAATTCAGTGGGGAAAACGGGTCTGTCTCAAATGTGGTAATGAGTGTCTATGATTCAAAGAATCACTTTTAAAATCTGTCAGATATGAATTTTTCAATGTCTATCATGGCTCCCAGAGAAACTTAATATGTCACAGGTTACTGGCTTTAAATAAGCAATTTAAAGATATATCTTTCAAAGTTAACCATGTGCAATCCTAAAATAGTGGCTGATGTCGGAGATTAAGATGATGTAATATAAACCACTTAAAACACACACGTGCACATACACATACTCTTTGGGATAAAACTGGAAGCATGATTTGGAGTAAGAATGGCTTCTCAACCACCTGACATTTTAAGGTAAGTCATGATATAATTCCCATTTAAAATGTACAGCATGGATAGAAGAGAAATATGCTTTTGAACTTATCTGATTTTGATCCGAATAAGATTGCATCACTTGTTCTCTACTTAAACACCATTTGTATGGAAAATAAGAGTTTAAAAAGTTGCTCATATCTATATATGGTGTCTACCATGTGTCTATCAGACTGTTGTGCTGTGAGGGGCTTTTGTGTTGCTGTGATTTTGAAAGCTAGGCCACCTGTATTTCTGATATCAGCAGGGCCACCCATGGTGGACAGGTTTTAGCTGAGCTTCCAGACTAGGACAGACTAGGGAGAAGGACCTGGAAGCCCAATCCCAAAACGATTAGCCATTGAAAAGCCTATGAATAGCAGAAAAGCATTGTCAAATATAGTGCCAGAAAATGAGCCCCCCAGGCTGGAAGATATTCAAGTAATGACTGAGAAAGAGTTGGCTCCTCAAAGTATGTTGTTGTTGTTGTTAGGTGCCGTCGAGTCGGTATCCGACCCATAGCAACCCTCATAGGGTTTTCAATGGCTGACTGTTTCGGGATTGCCTTGGGAGTGGATTGCCAAGCCCTTCTCCCATTTTTGCGGTGCTGGGAATTGAACTCAGGACTTCAGGGACTGCAGCGCAGCGCTCTACCCACTGAGCCAAATCCCAGACCACTCCTCAAAGTATAGTCAATCTTAATCATGGGAATGGAGTAGAGCCCCTGGGATCCCCGTTTGCTAAGGTGGCATGGCTCAAAATGAGAATGAAGAAACATAGTCATTACAACAATGAGCTCAAACATAAAAAGATTGTGTACATGGCACCGTGTTGTGTACTGTTTCATTCTGTTGTACTTAGAGTCACTATGAATCTGATTCAACTTGAGGGCACTTAATAACAACAACAAAAACATATGATGTTAACTAGTGGTCCTTCATTTCAAAGTCATGATCTCAGTAGATTGTCTGTTAGTGGAGTTCTGTTGCCCTGTTGACTCATTCCTTCATTTAGTCAATTATACGTTATGACACTTTAGGACAAAATAAAAGTATTGACTCTCCTGATAAAGGGAGGAATTTAAAAAATATGACCTTAACATGTAAAGTGGAAAGAAAATTGGCCAGAATTTAGTAGCCACAGAGGGTGGAATCTATCTTTTTCTATAAGTCAACTTTATGGTGTTTAATGGATTTATGGGATAGGTGATTTTTTCCTGATAATTTTGCACTGAAAGATTTGCAAAAAGGAAAAATAAAACTCTACACACATAAGTGCGATAATAGAGAATCACAGAGTTTATAATCCATTTAGGCAGTTTTCACAGCAATTTCATAGAGAGAAATAGAGTCTGCTACCTAGTATAACCTCTATTATATGTAAAGACACAAACCTTTAATAAAACAATCATTTTAATGGACCTCAGACTGACCGGCCTTTTGTTATATGAAGAGATTTCATGCCCTTTGTATAGCACATTCACAAACAGAATCTCACTGAATGAAGGTAAAACATTGTTCTTTGATTTTTTATATTTCAGCAATTCATCTAGAAATTTAGAGATATAAAATTTATATTTATTATTATTATTGTTCATGCTACTCGAATTTAGCATTCTTTTGCATAGAATTGTGCCTTGAATGTAGTTGTCGTTAGGTGCCTTCACGTCCTGTCCAACTCCTAGCGACCCTTGTAGGGTTTTCAATGGCTGATGGCTTCCATATTGCTTCGGGAGTGTACTGCCATGTCTTTCTCCCATTTTTGCGGTGCTAGGGGTCGAACCCCAGTCCTCAGAGAGTGCAGCATGACACTCTACCAAGATAAACCACAGCCCTTGAACATAGTAGATTTTTAATAAACATGTGT
Organism: Pedetes capensis; assembly: GCA_007922755.1. NCBI lineage: Eukaryota > Metazoa > Chordata > Mammalia > Rodentia > Pedetidae > Pedetes > Pedetes capensis. Next base: position 11,424 of record VMDO01038056.1, read on the forward strand.
AAAAAGATTCACTTGTTTATTTAAGATTTTTCTACTTTTCACTTTCTTTACCACTGATGCAGAGCTAGCGCTGGTGGATATTATCATCTGCCTGAAAGTTTCCTAGTCTTTATCCTGGGCACATTCCAAACCCTGTATATTAAAGGTCAGGTCCATTTCAAAATTATGTATGGTGCGTCAACAGTTCATTTTCTGTGTGAAGATACTTAAAGAAGAAGAGATAACAATTATTGACACCTGTCATATTATCCTTTTATTTTATTTTTTCATTTAAGTTGCACAACTCAACATGAGTGTCTCAAACTAGAGCATCCACTGCATGGAACAAAATGCATTAAAAATTATCAGAACGCAGAGCCAGCACATGGCATAAATGCAAATATTTCTAGATTAAGCTTATTAAATATGGGAATGCATAAAATTAAGGACAACTTTGTAGAAAAAGGATATAAATAGTTGAAAACTGCTCTAATAACTTGCAATAGTAATTGCTGAATGAAGAAAAAATTTAAATTTAATCTTTCTTCGCACACTTAACATACCTCCAAGGAATAATAATGGCAATTGTTATAATATTTAAACAAAGTTGAAGATAACTTTAATTTATTATAATCAAGCCAAGGGTTACTGCTGTTCAAGCATTACTTTACAACTGGTTATTCATTGTGTATCTTCATATTCTGTAAAGCCAGAAAATGCCCTGTTGTGTGAATGGATTCTACTTAGAGACACCATTTTCATATTATTGCAAAATTAAACTTTGCCAACACGAAAAAATCTATTTATTTAAATTGCTAGGCTAAGTGACCTACATTACTAGGAACTCTTACAAGGGAATAGCTAGAGTTCACCAAGTTCTTAAGACTTAAAAATGTTTTACATGTCACTTAATTTATCAGAAGTTTATGATTAATTTAGGTGTATTTGTTTTTCTGATATAAATAACATCATGCCTTCAGTGTACTTTTAGAAACTTTTTTCGATTATTTGACATGACCCTAATAACTCTAAGAGGAGATTAGTATAAATCTTTATTTCTCATTTTGAATGGTTTTATAGAATTTTACTTCATGTTTATAGTAGTTCTGTTGTATATAGGGTCACTATGATTTGGACCCTACTTGACAGCATCTAACAACTTATAGTACATCACTATTTAATCTTATTTTTTCTCATATTTTTCTATTTTTGTGTTTTTTTCATTCTAAGAAAAATAAAAACACACATGTACAACATTCAGTAAATATTATTAGATTGTGCATTTGTAAATATATTTTTAAAAATATAGACTTTTAAGGATCAGAATTTGCAGTGCAAAGAAATGAAACTTTTAAATTTTGTAAAATAGACTTTAAAATTCATGGCCATGTTGCCCCATATACAAGGAAAACCTCCTTTCCCCCAAATCTTACTATACAGAATGTTATCAAATATCAAAGGGCAAAAATGTCAAATCTGGTGGTCATCTTTTTTATAACTTTGTCTTTCATATGTTTTTCATTAGAACTTTTCTGTTTGTTATTTGCCTTGTTTTGAATATTTTCTTGTTTGTACAATTGCTGTGTGGCCAATTAGTATATAATGCTAATATCTCTTGTTTTTTAAGTAGTACTTTACCCTCTTTTCTTTGGATTAGTCAAATTTTTTGCAGACAAGCTCAGTGCAAACATGGGCCTTCAGCATAGCACACTTTCTACTATGTTTAGATGTTACTTTGGGCATCAAACTATAAATGCTCAGAGATATCTTCACTCAGTTTCCTGGCCTTTCCTGTTCTTGACCTTGTCTTTCTCTTTATTTTCCTTTTCTACTTTAATATTTTATATTAGCCATAAAACATAACATTTAGTACAGGCAGTAAAATGTACTTTTTGATATATAAAGTAAACAATGATTCTGTCTCCCAAAACGTAGACTGTTGGTACCCAAGCAATGGTGGTGGTTGTTCTAAACTTAATGATATTGGTTGCTGATTTTCCTTAGTAGTTTTACTTAAGCACGCATCCCTAAATACTGCCATTAACTTTTCCTGAAAGTTAAACCTTAGATGAATCAATACCCAAAGAGTAAATTTTCCGTTCTGATTAAATTTTATCGAAATGAGGCTATAAAGTTTATCCATATTGCTTGTGCAATTGCAGTAAGTTCTTTCTCGTTAATGCATGATATTCAATTGTATGAATAACACAATATATTTAAGCAATCTGTAGTTGACAGAATAGATCTGTGTCAGGCTTTTATTTATATTCTTATATTAGGTATGATGTCTTCTATAAAACTAAATACATCAGTTTTTCTTTATACTTTCCGAATATTTATCTTGCTAAGGAGATTTTCCCCATAGTGAAAATAAAAATAAATGTCACATCTATTCTCATAACATATGTGTTTACATTTATTATCTTATTCAT
>VMDO01038057.1:0-13829 GCA_007922755.1 Pedetes capensis
CTCTGGGGCAATTTTTACAAGGTTTAAAGAAAATTGTGGCACATTGATTTATTAGAATTAATTCATTTTAATCATGAAAGTCCAAGAACTTACCTATATGTGTTTATATATCAAAACATATACCCATATATTTGCATTAGATAATTTTGTATATAGATAGTTTTGTACTGTTATAGCAGAGACTCCAAATGGAACATGAATTTCACTATATGACATATTCAGAATGGTTCAATATTCATGTTTTTAAAAAATATTCTTAAATATTTAAAAATATCTAGATACTTTCAAGACATGACTGATATCTTTCTATATTGTATTGCAATACATAGCTTAATCCATAAAAGAAACTAAGTAAATCTAGTGTGATTAAATAGATGGAGGGATGAACAAAACAAATATTGATTGAATGAAAGAAAACTTGCTGAAAATTATTTTTAAAAATGAGAAAAGATGAAAGAAGAGAGACTGAAAGAGTAGAGTGGTTCAAGTTGAAAATAAATAATATGTTTTGTAGTGGTCTAGCTGATGACTCCCTAGAAGATATGTCTATGTCTTAACTCGGGGAACATATGAACATTACATTATAAGGCAAAAGATGTGATTAAGTATTTTGAGAGAAGGAGCTTATGCGGATCATCTAAATACAATAATTCATATCCTTATACGAGAGAGGCAGAGGGAGTTTTGAGAGAAAAGAAGAGGAGGCAGCGTGAGGCTGGAGTGAGGCAACTAGTAACCAAACAGCCATGGCAGCCAGCTGAACCTGGAGGAGGCAAAGAACATACTCTCCTCTGAAGCCTCAGTAGGACATAAGGCCCTCACAAGACCTTGGCTTCAGATTTCTGGCCCCCAGAACTGTGAGAGAATATTTTTTTAATCGACCCAGTTTGTAGTATTTCTTATGGCAGTCTTAGCTAACTAACACATGACTCACGGTTTCAAAGAAATTCTCTCTTTAAAATATTGCCAGCTGAATTATACTACTTTATCAAATATCCTTACCTTGTCCCCCTAAGCAAGCTAGACTCTTAAGGCATAGGTATGTAACTTCCCACAACTCAGGGAATCTGTAAGCCATGGCTGCATTTGTCTCCTGAAGAGCTAATTGGAAGGAGTTTATAGAGGTAAGAGGTGGAACAAGTCAGGATAAGTAACCTGGGAGGTTTCACTGACCACTTGTATCCGTACTATGTATTAGCTTAAACTATCCATTGGCAAAGACCCCAAGCAATGCCTCCATACTGGAATGTCATTAATTACACAATAGAGACAAGAAGTCTCCAGAAGCTTGATTATGTAGGATGAGTGACAAACCAGATGAGAGAGTCTGTGAGCAAAATCCATTTACAGACCCAGAAATTAATAAGGATTAATTTTTATACATTTTTAAAGCATGAAGGTTCAGGCTATTTGTCATAAAAATGCAGCAATGGTGTATAAAATTTTAAATTATCTATGTCTTTCAAATTGTTCTAAATGCTAGTCCTAATAGCCATCAGGATGTTAGTTACAAATTATTTCAATTATGTTCCCACTAACCATTCTTCTCTATAATTCCATCCATCATCAGACTGCTTTTGATAATATTTTTAAAATATTTACATATGTGAAGAGATTAAGATTTATTAAAAAGTTAGACAAACTGAATAACCTAAAAAAGAGATAACTTTTCTGTTTAGCTTTTTGACTAGTTCCTTAAATAAAATCATGTAACAATATAAGCTTAGATATTTATTACTCTGTTTTAGGTGATACAATAAAAAGAACAAAATAAAATGACCTTCAGTATTTCCTGAATATTCCAAGGGAAAAAAGGGCAATACCCTTCTAAATTCTAGAAAGTACATGCACACAGTTACATGCACTTAGACTTGCAAAGCATTTAGGAATTTGATCATTGGAGATAATTTTAGATTTTCTACATGAAAAATATTAAAGAAATGATCTTTTTCAAAAGATAACAGTGGATATGTTGTATAAATTTTATTCCATAAACCACAAACTATAATTGAGTATAAAACAAGCAACATGTACTTGTCTCTCAACTGATGCAATTTTAACAATCAGCAAAATACTCAACAACCCAATTTCTGGGTACCTACTAAAGGTGAGTTGCTAGATGAGGCATCCAAAATAAAACAATAATTGCTCTTAAAAATTTTACATGGCATCTTGAAACTCAAAAACATCATAGTATCTAATCTCAAAACTTTATATAGTGTCATGAAATTATGATTATATTTTCTTCCCATTGCATTATTAGGTTTTATATTCTCTTCTAGAATATTGTAATAGTCTTTTATCTCTTCTTTCAACATTCTGACTCTTTTCCATTCAGTCCATTTTCCATATTCCTGGGTTTTATTTTCCTAGATCTTACTATTAAGTGAAAAATGTTAATGATTTTTTATCACCTATAGAGTTTATATGTAAAATTTTCACTGTCATAAATCTTCAAACCATTCATTATTATCCCAAAGAAAATATATATAGTATTATCTTTCTCAATTTTACAAGATACTTTATAGTCAAATCAAGTAAGTTTATACTACCTTTCACCAAATTATTACAAAATATTACTTTTTTAATGTAAGGTGGGGGGCACCGTGACACACACCTATAATCACCGAAACTCAGAAGGCTGAGGCAAGATAATTGCAAATTCAAGGTCAGAGGCAGCCTGCACAACTTAGCAAGACCCTGTCTCAAGTAAAAAATGGAAAGGGCTAGGAGTGAAGCTCAGTGATAGAGCATATGTCTACCACCTGAGACATCCTGGGTTCAACCCTCTGTTGTTGGGTGCCATTGAGTCAGCATCCGACTCATAGGAACCCTCTGCACAACAGGTGAAGCACTATTGTCAGTTCCTCTCTGCTATTCACAGGGTTTTCAATGGTAGATTGATTTTTGAGAGTGGGTTGCTGGGTCCTTCTCCCAAGCCTACAGTATTTGGTGTTCCCAGGTGGTCTCCTGTCCAGGTACTAACCAGGGCTGACCCTGCTTAGCTTCCAAGATCTGAGGGATAGGAAGCCACAGTGTTACAGCTGCAGGCTCAACCCTCTAGTAGTGCAAAAAATAATAATAATTTCACATTTTTAGGACTCTGTGTCTTTGTTCACATGATACTTTACTCTGAAATACTTGCCCTTTGTATATTCCCCTTCAAGAGTTATGGTGACCTTTGTGTATGATTTTACTAGGGTCATATTGATCTTTCCTCTTTATGCAGACAGGGATATGCAAACAGGCTGTGATAACATTTTATAATTAATAAGTTAACTATACATAAATATTTGTAGAGAATCTGAAAGTATCAATAAGTTCCAAGGAACCATGATTTAAATAGAATAGAGAATTATTTTACTCAAAGGCTTGATGTATCATTTCTGGAATAAATATATTGGCTCTGTTCCATAAACTCCTTTGGCATTATGGCCATTTTATTGTTCAGCTATCATCAGTAAAAGGAACACCTCATACCTCTAAGGGCTACTTAAGATCTAGTCATTACTTCCTCATTTCAGACAATAGTTAAATCATACTCTTTTCTGAGGATACTTCCCAATAATTTTATATACTCTTTCTGCTTGAATCTCATTGGAAATAATTTAATCATATTGCTTCACCTGAAATAAGTCATTTTGTTATGAAAAGATCACACTATATTTTATCTCATATATATTTAAAGTTGCCATTATTGAAAATACTGAAATAGAATTAAGTTTGTCAAGGAGATTCCTTGATCTCTGGTTATATCTCTATAAACTTCCTACCATTATTATTAGTCATTTACTTTTTTATTTTTGTGTAACATCTACAAATTTAACAGCTTAAAACAAACAAAAAAAATTATTATCTTGCAGTTTCTGTGTGTCTAGAGACTAATCATGATATGGATTCTCTTTTCTGGGTCTCAAGGACTGTAGTCAGAATATTGGTTGGGATATTCTATTATCTGGAGGTTCAACTGGGGAAGGAATCCCTTCCAAACTTATTCATGTTATTATAATAGTTCCCTCATGGTGGATGTATGATAGAGGAGCTTAGCATTTGCTCACTGTTGGCCAGAGACTACCTTTATAGCTCCTAGAAAAATATATGGACATCCTATAAGTCACCTTCAATGCTTTGTCACACAGATTTCTCCAAAACAGCTACTTAATTCATCAAACCCCCCAGAAGACTCTCTAGCTCCAGTTGGCTAAAAGTCTTATATAATGTAGCACAATCACAGATGGGACATCCCATCATCTTTGCTGCATTCTATTAGTTAGAAATAAGCTATAGTTTTCTGTCACATTCAATGGGAGGAAATTAAACAAACACTTGAAAATGAGAAGGTAAGAATCATTGGGAGTCATCTTAGATAGATGCTGTTTTCTGAAAGTCCCAACATTTCTTACCAAGAGAAGTGCCTTCTGAACACAGATTCTGAATGTACTTCTATATCCACTGCAATGTTAAACTAAAGATATCCTTCATAGTTCAATCCCTTTCCAAAATGAGGAAAAGAGGGTTTTACTAAGCAAAAATTTGCCTGCAACTGTTAATTTCACCTCTAGTTTAGAAATATTTGTTCTAGGATTGTGCACCATCTATTTTCTTTTTGGTATATTAAGATATTCAGATTGATATATTACAACTACTACTTTATCCATATTCAGCATCAGCAGATTAGAAACAAACAAAATTTGATTTTAGAGATTAAATAAAGGCCCAAATGAGACATTTTAAGAGCCTGTATATTCCCACCAAGTGGATATAAAGAAATTGAAATTAACCAAAGGCTATAGTATCTCCTGAGAGAGGATGTTAGATGACTCTAGCACTTCTTAGTCCTAAGAAGGGGACAAAGCAAGATCAAAAGCAAGTGTGACTAAAATAAAAATAAGGTATTTTGTTCTTGTTTTCTAATTTTGGATTGAATTATTAGTGACCAGGTAGAAAATATATTTTATATTCTGACAGTGAATAGTTTGCACTCTTCAGTTAGACAAATGTTTTTTATAAATGACTTAAAAAGAGCAGTATAAGATTGTTGGAAAATTATTAACAAATATCAGAAACAAGAGCAGTATCAACTTACTTTGAAAATAAAAAGAAATAATTCCTAATATTATTCCTGAAGAGCTGGGGTTTAGCTCCATTGATAGAGTGCTGTTCTGCACCCTCTGAGGCCCCAGGTTCAATCTCCAGAACCACAAAAATGGGAGAAGGACATGGTAGCCCACTCCCAAAACAATCCCCAAACAATCAGCCACTGAAATCCCTCTAAGGGTCACTATGAGTCGGACTTGATTGAAGGGCACCTGATAACAACAGTTCCCTGTTATAACTCTAAAAGCTAAAAACTTCAATGTCAAGTGTTTTTTCAAGGCTAGAATTCTTTTTTTTTTCCCCAGTACTAGGGGTTGAACCCAGGGCCTTGGCCTGCATGCTCTGCAGTTGCTGGACCACTGAGCTGCACACCCAGCCCATTTTTTTACTTTTTGAGACAGGGTCTCACTAAGTTATACAGACTCCCTCTAGTCTCGAACTTGCAGTTCTCCTGCCTCCACCTCCCAAAGCCACTGGGGTTATAGGCGTGTGCCACCGCACCCAGCTAAGGCTAGAATTCTGATATATTTATTAGAGTTTTCTTAGAATGATAAAACATAGACAAATGGATCCCACTAATTTATCGGTTTATGAGTTAGTTATAGTAGAAAATGTTCAAGTGCAAAATTCATATTTCCTAGTAATTCTTAATGTATATCTTTCTATAGTGTACACTGTGATCTCATATGTTATTTTCATCTAAAAAAATCCCTGCTGTATGTATGAAAGAGATGAGATCAGCCTCCTTTGATATATTAACACCAGCTCAGGAAGGCTGTTGCCTGCAGCCATACCACTGTGGCATCTGATCCCATCAGATCTCAGAAGCTAAGCAGGGTCCAGCCTGGTTACTACTTGGATGGGAGACCACTTGGGAACACCAGGTGCTGAAGGCTTAGGAGGAGAGCCCAGCAACCCACTCCCAAAAAATAGTCTACTATTGAAAATCTTTTGAATAGTAAAGAGACACTGACAATAGTGTTTTGTTTGTTGAAGGGAGGATCACTGAGTTGGACACCAACTCTATGGCACCTAACAATAACAATAGGAAGGCTGTTAGAATGAAATAGTTAAAGCTCTTTTTGACACAATTCAGTGATTCTTTTACTGTTGTTGTTAGGTGCCATCAAGTCCACCTGATAGTGACCCCATGTACCACAAAACAAAACATTCCTGACACAGTGACATGCCCATCATCTTTTTTATGTTTAAGCCCATTGTTGCACTGTGTCAATCCATCTAGTTGAGGATCTTCAATTTTTCATTGACCCATCAATCTCCCAAACATGATGTTATTTTCCTGGGATTGGTCCCCCCTGACTACATATCCAAAATTCATAAGATGCAGTCTACCCATCCTTACTTCCAAGAAGCATTCTGGTTGCACTTCTCCCAGGACGGACCTGTTCTTTTGGCAGTCCATTGTATAATGAATGTTCATCTATAGTGCCACAATTACAAAGCATAAATTCTTCTCCTGTCTCCCTTATTCAATGTCCAGCTTTCACAAACAAGATGCAACTAAAAATACCATGGCATGAGTCAGGTACACCTTTGTCTTCAGTGTGACATCTTTACTTTTTAATACTTTAAAGAGACTTTTTGCAACAACTTCTCCCTGTGCAATACATCTTTTGATTTCTTGACTGCTGCTTCCATGGGTGTTGACAATAGAACCAGATAAATCAAAATTATGGACAACTTCAATCTTTTCTCTATCATGAAATTGATTACTCACCTAGTTGGAAGCATTTTTGTTTTCTTGATGTTGAGGTGCAATACATACTGAAGGCTGTGTTCTTTGATCTTCATCAATAAATGTTTCAAATCCTCTTCACTTTCAGCAAGCAAAGTTATGTCATTTGCATAACACAGGCTGTTAATGAGTCTTCCTCCAAACCTGATGCCAAGTTATTCTTCATAAAGTCCAGCTTCTTGGATTATTTGCTCAGCATAGAGATTGATGAGGTATGGCAAAAGGACATAGCCCTGATGCATACCTTTCTTGACTTTAAACCAAACACTGTTTCCACGTTCCCTTGAAAGGACTGGCTCCTATTCATACAGATTCCTCATGAGTACAATTAAGTGATTTGCTCTTCTCATTCTTCACAATGTTATGCACACTGTGTTGTGATCCTCACATTCAAATGTCTTTGCATAGTTAACAAAACATAGATAGGCATCTTTGTAGTGTTCTCTAATTTTGGCTAATATTCAACTGACATCATCAATGATGTCCCTGTTTCCATGCCCTCTTCTGAATCCAGCTTGATTTTCTGGCAATTCCCTGTTATTATTCTGCTGCAGTCGCTTTTAAATGCAGTAGCAATGTATTACTTATGTGATATACTAATCGTATTATTCAATAATTTCTGCATTCTGTTGTATCCTCTTTCTTGGGAATAGGCACAAATATGGATTTCTTCCTGTCAGTTGGCCAGGTAGCTATTTTCCAAATATCTTGACATAAACAAAGTAGCACCTCCAGTACTGTATTTGTTTGTTGAAACATCTCAATTGGTATTCCACCAATTCCTGGAGCAACCTCTTGAAATGGTTGATCATCCAACCAGTTCTTTTTCCTGTAATGATTCTGTGTATTCTTTCTAACTTCTTTTTTATATTTCCTGTGTCATTTAATAATTTCCCTGTGGAATATTTCACTATTGCCACTCGATGAGGTTTGAAATTATTACAATGCGTATAAATGGGAGTGGAAGAAGTAATTCTATTTCTACTCATAAGTCATATAGTTGTTTTTGTAGAAAATCCTAAGGAGTCTACAGGAAAATCTTATTAAATTAATAAGATAATTTAGCAATGGCTAATAGAATAAGAGGGCTGGGATTTAGCTCAGTGGGTAGAGCGCTGCGCTGCAGTCTCTGAGGCCCAGAGTTCAATTCCCAGCACCACAAAAATGGGAGAAGGGCCTGGCAATCCACTCCCAAGGCAATCCCAAGAAAACAGTCAGCCATTGAAAACCCTATGAGGGTCGCTATGAGTCAGATATCGACTTGACGACACCTAACAACAACAACAACAACAACAACAATAGAATAAGAATCATCATGAAAAATCAGTGGCATTTCAGTGTACAGTTGTCCCTCCAAATTTGTAGAGGATTGGCTCTTAGATCCCCTTGGATACCAAAATCTGTGAAACTGTTAATTTCCGTATATAAAATGGTATAATATTTGCATATAGCCTATGCACAGCCTCCTGTATACTTTAAATAACCTCTCTAATGCTTATGTCTAAAAACCTCACTCTGGTGTTTAATCTCATCAGATCTTGGAAGCTAAACAAGGTCTGACCTCTTTAGTACTTGGATGAGAGAACACCTAGGAATACTTGGTGCTATAAGCTTGAGAGAAGGACTTGGTAGCTCACTCTCAAAATAATCACCAACTGAAAACCCTATGAATAGCAAAGTAGCACTGACAATAGTACCAGGCATGTCAACGATGTCAGGTAATGTTTCATTCTGTTGTACAAAGGGTTGCTAGGAGTCATACCCAAGGTGATCACACCTAACAACAACAATTATAATGCTTACTATAGTTACTACAATGTAAATGCTGTGTAAATAGTTGTTAATTGCATTGTTTAGGAAATAATGACAAGTAAATGAAGATCTGTAAATATTCAGTATATATACAATTTTTTGTAAATAGTTTCTATCCATGGGTGATTAAATCTACTCATGAACAAAGAGAACAAATTATAGTAGCTACAAAAGTTTGCAATTTTAGTATAAAAATAACTATTTCCAATGACATTCAAGTAATAAAATATGTATAAGATGTACAATTAGAAATATGAAATATTGATAAGGGAAATGAGATAAGACCTATTTGTTTCCGAAGGGCCTGTTTAACAGTTAGTATACTTGGATCTTTCAGTTGATATTGAGTGGTAATAAAACCAATCTGTGAAAGAATCAAAAGACTTTTTTAGTTCAGTGGAATCAAAGCCATCTCCCAAACTGCAAGTGTCTATTTAAGAACTGGCCTCTGTCCATCACCCAGAATGGATGACTAATGGATGAGAACAGTGCAGAATGTGACCCAAAGGCATGCCAGACTTAAAGTTGTCAGGAGAGAGAGAGTCTACACACATGATAGCCCATGACCTGATCTGGGATCTTCTCAAGGGGGAGTTTTTGAGTGTTGGAAGGGGACATAAGTCGAGGAAGTATATATGTATGTGTGTGTGTATATAAATATATACAGACGTCCCGGGGCCTCAGAGGGAGCACAGAGCAGCACTCTACCAACTCCGCATATATAATATAATATGTATACTTTTTAAAATCAGAGGCTGTAACCAAATCTTTATAACTTCATATGGCTTAACTGAACATTGTTTAAGAAATCACTTTTTCTCATTATTCTAATGAATTCATCTATTTTTAAAGAGCTCATCATAGTGACAGTTCCTAGAAGACAGAAGATCAGCCCAGTGCTTCTTAGCCTTGTGATGAGCACAGTTATGTGCCCTCTAATCTGCTTTATATTTTAATGTCACATTCATGAATCTTGTAGTTATTCTTAGAGTGTCGCTTTGATGCAATTTCAATAACTAGTTACCCTCATTCACATTTAAATATATTTTATTAATTCATGTTATATGTTTTAGAGAAAATAAATGTTCCTAGAAGATAAACAGCATTCCCTCTGGGCTTCTCTCCAATTCATTTGAACACACTTTGCTCCCTGCCCAAGTCACATTCAGCAATTCATATCCAGCATGGACCACCCACATGGACAGCAACAGCACTTGCCAAGAAGATAATGTGGTCTATAAGTGCACCGTGCACCATTGAACATTCTGTTCTCTCAGCCTGAGAGCCGCTGGGTCAGTTCATCCATCTGTTTCCCTCCGCATACATACCTTGATCAATCGTCCTTTAAATTAATGCAAAGCTTTTAGATATTTTGGAACTATTCAGTTTTTAGAAAATGTGTAGCTTTAGGGAAGACTGAATACGTTAATATTCAGCTTATCTTATATTTATTGTTCCTGAATTAAATGTGTTATAAAACACTTGAGGTCTTCATTCTAGAGATTTAGACAGTCAATCCTTATGATCATAAATTCTTGGGTTGACAGTACTTTCAGATAATGATATAATGTGGCTAGTATGGTTGAGTTCAAGTAACAAAATTGCAATCTAAGTTTCTGTACTTGCAGAGGACAAAGTAAGGTTAGCAGAATGCAAGTGGAATCTTACCAAGATATCCACCAGAGTACCTGTGTGTGCATTAAGGGACCAAAATCTTCCTTTCTTTAGGGTAGAGGTAGCTCCTATCCCACATGTTAGTAGTAATAGAGCCTGGCTTTCAGGCAAACCCACCCCTTCAGTGAGCAACCATGTCCAGAGGTATTGGATGTTAGAGTAGAGAGGACTTTGGACAGCTTAGGTGCAGAACATAACTTTGTGACTTGATGGCTGCTTACTTTAGGACAAGTTGATTAAGGTCAGTAATCTTCCCTTCCATCTCCTGAAGAAAATGATCAGGATGATGCCATCTTGCAGAAGATAATCAATACTGAAAACAAAACAAACAAAAGAAAAACAAACAATGTATGGGAGTTGAATTAGCACAGTGCCTGACAAATAGAGAGCAACAACTAATACCAAACCAAATTGCACTAAAACATCTTAGTCTTATCTGGGAGAAATCATATGTCAATTCCTCCTTAATTCTAGAGAGAACTGTTTTATTCCAGAGTTTAGGCTTCCTCATAGTGCTTTAGAAGCTTCAATTAGAATATTCCCTGTGAAAGAAAATCTCTCTAGTATTTTTGATTTTTTGTAAGCAGACTGACAAAATCATAACCAGGTAGGTCCCAGTGGAAGGGATTTCATGAGAAGTCATACATCTATGCAGACATATTTATGGTATATGAGGAGAAGAGAAAAATCCTTCAGTGTCTAATACTACAAGAAAGAACAAAAATAAGTTGAATCTCTGGTATTAAATTGTGAGTCTTTTCCTTTGTTTGGATACAGTCTATTCCAATTTTTGTACATTGGTATTTCTTATAGACTATCTCAGTTACATTATTCAAATTCACAAAAATATTTCATATGGATTACCAATATACACAGACTCCCACTCCCATTAGTAAAGAGATTTCCCTTACTAACTGGGGGAAAAAGTGGGCTCCTAAGGGAGAAGAGAAGACTCAATAGAAGAGTCAAAGTATATTGTTTGTTCTGTTTATGGTGTCCTGTGTTAGGGGCTGGTGTCCCTGTGTAAGGGGCTAGTGTTTGAAATCAATGGAGCTATCGAGAGTCAAATTGTAGACAAAAGCAGGCACTCAAGTGACTCAGGGACTTGGACACATGATAACTTTTATGAACCGTAGGCACCTTTGCCTTGTGGATCACTTTCTCCATTAAAAAATAAGTTTACGGTCATGCACCAGTGGCACACATCTGTAATCCTAGGTGGCGGAGGCCTATAATGCCAATGACTCCGGAGGTGTAATCAGAAGAATCTCAAGTTTGAGAGCAGATGCAGACTGTGTAGTTAGTGAGACCCTGTCTCAAAATAAAAAATAGAAAATGGGCTGGGGGTGCCGCCCAGTCGTAGAGCACTTGCAAGGTATGTGCCAGGCCCTGGGTTCAATCCCCTAGTACTGAAGAAAAAAAATAAATTTAAAAAATTTATAAGTTGAAATGAAAAATTAAAGATCTATGATTGAATTTGCATGAATATGAGATATAATCGCAATTATTTATTTATTCACTCCTATTTTTTTTTCTAGTACTTTGGGTTGAACCCAGGGCCTTGCGCTTGAATGCTTTGCAAGTGCTGTGCCACTAAGCTGCACCCCAGCCCATTTTTTTGCTTTTGCCTTTTGAGACAGGATCTCACTAAATTACACAGACTGCCTCTGGTCTCAAACTTGCGATCCTCCTGACTCTGCCTCCCAAGTTGCTAGGATTACAGGCATTGATTACTACGCAGGCATGTTTGTTTTTTTCCTCTAATTTTAAAAGAAATTGATATTAAAACCTCTTTCTATGCCCTAAAATCTCGTGGGCCCTACGCACTGTGACTCTTGTGCCTACTGGAGAATCAGCCTGAGGAATGGAATGGAAGTATGGCATTTTGTGCCATCATTTAGCCATTTTCTGCCAACCTAGTTCCCCTTTCCATGCTCAAGGAAGTGCTAGAAACTTCCCGAGATTGAACACACATGGGTCAGTGGTGGGGATGTTGGATGTGGTGGCAGTGGTTAGCTTTCCCTTGGTAGCCTCATGGGTACCTACCATGAAAGGTAGAATCTGACACAAGAAAGGAAGGACATGGATTGCATATAAGAAATCCATTGAGAAGTCCCACAACGAGCCCAGGGAAAAGTTTTGGAACTTAACAAAAAGGTGAGCCCTATTGAATAACACACAGATCTTTGTTAGTTCACATGTTAGCAAATAAATGGTCTTGTGTGTTGCATATATTTAAGGAGAATACAGATAGCATTTATTTCTTTTATGAACCACATAAGAATCAGCAACTGAATTTTTAAACGGTTCCTACATACTTTATTGATTTGATTCTTTAGGATAGAATCAAGCAATGTTTGCTAGGTGTGGGATGTAAAGGATGAGCCAGAAAATATAGGATTGGTAAAAGAGGATTGGTAAGAGAATGTAGATGTGTTCACTCTTACTACCAAATAGGAGATTTGTAATGAGGGTACATTTGCCACAAAGTGTAGAATTGTGCTATCTCTGCAATTGGGTGCCATGTATATTTTATCATTTATTGATTTTATTTCTGCTTCTGTCTTGAAATATTGTTATTTTTTGGCAATGATGGAGGATTTCTTTTTTTCAATACTAGGGATTGAACCTGGCTTAACCCATGCTGAGCAAAAGCTCTACTACTGAGCTACAAGCCCATCCCTGGCTTATATTAATACATTTTATTAAAAGATATAAACTTCATGAAACCATCTCATCAACATATCATGATAATTCTTCTGTACAACATTGTCTCCAAATGCATCCTTATCACTCCTAATCAATTTTGAACCTATGTGGACAAGAAAGCCACAAATAAGAAAACTATGCATAATGACTGAGATTTATCAACTTTTGGGTTATGTACAAACATTAATCCATTTAGTTCTATATAAGTTTTTGTCCTAGTGATAAACTTTGATGGCTTATTGATTGTTCTACTAATTTTTATCTGTTTAAATAAAATTTTAATGGAAATTTCTGTAAAGGTGTTCATTGATATGATAATAATTAAATTTGATTTATTTAAAAATATTTCTCCAATTAAAATTTCAGTCAATGCACTTGTAATGGCAACTCTGTAAGCAGTAAGCACTTAAATTATTCTGCCTTTTATTCCCAGAAAAAAAAGCAGATAAAAATGACTATTTCAATGAAAAAATTCAGCAAACAATTTTTTAGTTCAATTGACTTTTTTCTAAATTATGAAATGATTGGATACTATATACAACAATAGATATCTGCCATCAGGAGCATATTATGGTCTATTAAAACAGAGGAAGATAAAACAACTAGGGAAAGGTTGGTAAAATATAGCTTGGCATTTAATGGAAGCAATATAGTATATAATAGCTATCCCTTTATGAAAATGAAGCAAGACATAAGAAGATATATATATTACTAATAAGCACAAAGAAAGAGAAGACATATATGAGTAGTCACTTAACATTGCCTCTTCAAATTCCAGTAT
>VMDO01038058.1:0-13818 GCA_007922755.1 Pedetes capensis
TGTACATTAAAAATTTCTAAAAAAAAAAAAAAAAAAGAAACAGGAGAACAAGGGCAAGGCTGTAGCCAGAGGGAAGGCTTGTGAACACTTGCAGTACTTCTTGTTGTTAGGTGCCGTTGAGTCGTTATCTGACTCATAGACGCCCTATGTAAAACAGGTGAAACACTTATTGTCAGTGCTTCTCTGCTGTTCATAGGGTTTCCAATGGCAGTTTGATATTTGGGAGTGGGTTGCCAGGTCTGCCTTCCAAGCCTACAGCGCCTGGTGTTCCCAGGAGGTCTCCCACCCAAGTACTAACCAGGCCTGACCCTGCTTAGCTTCAGAGATCTGACAGGATTGGATGCCACAGGGCTATGGCTGCAGGCCTTGGAGTACTCAGCTGTCCTATTTTCTACAGGTGTAATTAAGAGTCTGTTGAAGCACATGCTAACCAAGACATCTAATCTAACCAAGAAAAAACTAATCTAGATCACCTTAAGTCAGAATGTCTCAACCTGTATTTTGCCCACCCCCAGGGACATTTGGGAATATCAGACATATTTCTGGTTGCCACAACTTGGAGGGTTAAATATTCCACAGTGACAGCCCCCAAACAAAGAATTATCTAGCCGGAAATGTCAGTAGTTCTTAGGTTGGGAAACTGCCTTAAACAGAACAAAAAACAAGAGGTTATACAGGTAAAAGTTCATAATACCAATAATTTCAAAGGAACATTTGAAAGGTTTAGGTTTTCTAGGTTAAGGCGCATAATTCCACCAATTCCAAATAGTAAATGAATTGCCTTTTAGTTTGTCTAAGAATATTTTTGGTGATCTTAATGTTCTAGTCAAACAAAAAGTTTACATTAAGAGCTGGGTGCAGTGGCTCCTGCCTGGAATCCCAGCAACTCGGGAGGCGGAGGCAGGAGGATCCCAAGTTCGAGTCCAGAGGCAGTCTGCATAACTTAGCAAGACCCTGTCTCAAGATAAAAAATAGGGGGGTTCTAGAGGGATAGCTGCCTGTAGCCGCACAATTGTAGCACCCAATTTCATCAGATCTCAGAAGCTAAGCAGGGTTGGGCCTGGTTAGTACTTGGATGGGAGATCACCTGGGAATACCAGGTGCTGTAGGCTTGGGAGAAGGACCTGGCAACCTACTCCTTAAAAACAATCAGCCATTGAAAACCCTATGAATAGCAGAAAAGCCCTAACAATACTGCTTCAACTGTTGTACGTACATTTATAATTCTCATTCCTTACTAGATTCCCTGCAGGCTCAGCAACTCCCAGACACCAATTAGAAATGGAAATGACTGCCAAAGTCTTGCTTTCTTTGATCAGTAACACATTAAATATGGCTCCCATCCCATTCTATTCTGTGAAAACTAAGAAACATTCCATGCTGTCTCCGGGAGAAAACACAACCACACCCATTTAAAGATTAATAGTGCCAGCCAAAAAGAATCTTGAGTTCTACCACCCTTAAGAGTAGTCAGCTCACATTCAAAATGATTTAAACGTTATGCCAGGCTTGCTTTCAACAGCAGACAGATGTGTAACACTCTTAAAGCTTTTCAATGTTTTTGCTATAAACTCAAGTGTATTTGTGAAAACTTTAGAACTGTCCCAGAGATACTCATGTTTAAAAGACTCCTCTAGAGAGTTCCTATGATATTTCTGGATTACTTTTGGACAAAGAACAAACTTTTGAGTACCAAAGCCAAGGACTTGAAGTAGAATCATTTTGCCAATGAGCCAATGAGCAATTTAAGCTTCTTAGGATTTCCAGATGCACTTACTGGTATGCCATGACCCTGAAAGCGTTGTACATCTGCTTCAAGAAGGGGGGTGGGGACAACAAAGTATGCTGGCAACCTAGAAGAAAGAAATATCATCAGATTTTAGACTATACTTAATTCACAAAATATGAAAGCTCAACTTCAATGAATACAAGAAAACTAAGCACAGCATTATGAAAAGGACCATATTTCCCTGTTAGGAAGAACCAACTAAGATGTACTGTCATTCTCACTTTGGTGTAAACTACTCTGGCCAAACCAGTCAGGATTATGAGTTCAAATCCTAGCTCTGCCTCCAATTTTGCACAATCCTAGGTACTTTTCCCTACTTCTCTAGGTCTCTGTCCTCTTCCACAAAATGAGGGGTTGGCATGATTGCATTCAATTCTTATTACATATTAACGAAAATTCTTACTTTTTTCTTCTCTTCTTTAATTCATACTGCTCTGTAAAATATGTAATGAATGTATAAGCAAAACTGCTTTAATAGTTGTACAATGGATATACCAAATGACTTATTATTACTCTGTACCTGTTCTCATTTATAAATAAAATTAATTTTAAAAAATGAGGGGGTTAGCCAGGCTCGGTGGAGCACGCCTATATCCCAGCAGCTTGGGAGGCGGAGGCAGGAGGATCGCAAGTTTGAGACCAGAGGTAGTCTGTGTAACTTAGTGAGACCCTGTCTCAAAGTAAAAAAATGGGCTGAGGGTGCAGCTCAGTGGTCCAGCACTTACAGAGCATGCAAGCATAAGGCCCTGGGTTCAACCCCCAGTACCGCAAAAAAAAAAAAAAAAGGGGGGGTGGGTTAGGGGCTGAGAATGCAGTAGAGTGCTTATTTAGAATATACAAGGCCCTGGGTTTGATCCCCAGCACTGAAATTAAAAAAAAAAAAAAGAGGGGATTGGAAAATGTGACATCTAAACCTATATAAATTCCAACATTGGGAGTGATTTTGCTCATCATACAGTAACATTGGAAGCACCTGTGTTGCTTTCAGTTAAATGAATATGAAAACCAAGTAATTATGGTAAGTGCTGCCCATTTTATCAAATGCTGATGAGAGCAAATATTTGAGTACTACTATGTGCCAAACATTGCTCTAAATTTTCATACGGATTATTAATTTAATCCTCCCCAAATTCTATCAGGTATGTACTATGATTATTTCCATTTTACAGAAAAGAAACTGAAACACAATGCTGCTAAAACTGTTCCCAGGTTATATAATTAGTAAACATATTGCAGAGCTGGGACCTGAACCCAGACAGTATGACAAGAGAAAAATTAGCATCTTAAAGAATAAATCTGTTGCTGGGCGCGGTGGCACATGCCTGTAATCCCAGCAGCTCGGGAGGCAGAGGCAGGAGGATCCCAAGTTCAAGACCAGAGGCAGTCTGCGTAACTTAGCGAGACCCTGTCTCAAAAAGTAAAAAATGGGCTGGGAGTGCAGCTCAGTGGTCCAGCACTTGCAGAGCATGCAAGCCTGAGGCCCTGGGTCCAATTCTCAGTACCTCAAAAAAAAAAAAAAGAAAAGAAAAGAAAAGAAAGAAACCCGCCTACGGTCTAACACTGGGGAGTCGTAAACATCTTTCCTGCAAAGAACTTGAAATAAAGCCTCAGGAGAAATAGGGTGCTAAAATCCATTGGAAGATAATCAGAAGGTGCTTGTATGCATGCTGCATGTTTGATCTAAATCGGTTAAGTATGAGGTCAGGTGAAAGATGAATTTTGAGTCAAAGAAATAAGAATTCAAATGTGATCAAACCATTAATTTATAGGAAACTATAATAAACTAAATATCACTAGGGAGATGTGATCATCAAAATCTAGACTGTGGGAACTCTTAGACAAATAATGTAAGTCTTCATTAGATTGCAAGAAAAATAGGATGGTGTAAAAATCTACAGATTAGGCAATTTAAAAAATTATCAATCAATAGCAAAATACTAATCTCACTGAATCTTGATTAACAATAAAACAGACTTAAAAGATGACAGAGAAATTGATTAAAAATTTACAAAACAGTGGGGGAAAATCTGAACCCTAACTGGATATTGAAGTATGTGAAATTTGAAAGGTGTGATAATGGTTGTATATGTCATGTTCATTAAAAAAAGAATCCTTAATTCTTAAGAGATATATACTGAATAGGAATGAAAAGCAATGAGCTGAGATTGATTTCCAAACAATCCAAGGGACAGGGAAATAGGTAGAGATATAGAGGTAAAACAGGATTAAGTTTGGGTAATAGATAAAAGGGAATTATTTATTTATTTACTTATTTATTGTGGTACTTGGGGGTTGAACCCAGGGTCTTGCAACATACTTTGCAAGTGCTCTACCACTGGGCTGCACCCTCAACCCATTTTTTACCTTTTTGAGTCAGTATCTCCCTAAATTACACAGGCTGCCTCAGGCCTTGAACTTGCCATCCACCTGCCTCTGCTTCCCAAATCATTGGGATTACAAGTATGCACCACTGCACCCAGCTTACTCTTTTCTTCTATACTGCTTGAAATTTCTTTTATACCACTTGAAATTTTACATTAAATAAAACTTAAACATAATTTTAAGAGAACAAAGTTACCATAAGGTTATGATATAAAACCAGGTTTGGGAACAACAGATCAAGGCTAAGGCACCTCAAATCATCAAAACTGTCAAGGCTATTTGGCCTTTGAAGTTCTGAAGTACTTGCAGTATTTTTCTGAAATGCTTGCTTGGATGGGGTATCCTTGTGTCAGGTGTAGTCACTGGAGTAAAAACACTGTCACAGATCAAGGGCTCTCAAACTCAGACTTCCCATTAAAACCATAGGGGAAGATTAGAAAATTACCAATAACCAGCTCCACCCCAGAGCTATTAAATCAGAAGCTTAAAAGTTCTCCAGAAATGCAGTCAGGATAGAAACTATTCTAGAAGATCCTGCTACTTAAAGTATGCAGCAGCATTACCTGGGAGCTTGGAAGGAAAGCAGATTTTCAATCCTTGCCCCAGTTGCTGAGTCAGCACCTGCATCTTAACAAGATCCTCAGGTGCTTTAGATGCACATTCAGTTGTGGGAAGGAGTGGCTGGATGGTGACTTTAATATAGGCCACTGTTTCTCAATCTTTTCAGGAGAGTCTGTTGAGCTCCTGAGGGGCTTATACTATAAAGTTGGAGTAGGGCCTCCTTATCTAAAAAATGTGCATATCTTATGTAGTGAGGTTGAATATTTTACATTAGCTCACCAGTTAATTTTCTCTTGTAAACAAACAGCTTTTCACACACACACACAAACACACACACACACACACACACACACACACACACGAATTTTAAAGTCAGAACCAAGTGTATTACAAATGTAGCCTCTGTCCCTCAGCAGCAATGACGAGCCCCACATTCAGTGAGCAGCGTGGAAGATGACATCTTGCCTATTCCAGTTAACTCAGATGGAGTCCATGGAGTCTCTGTTGATACCGCCAAAGGTTATAAGCAATTAATCCTTCATCCGTGGAAAACAGTCATTTTAGTCATTAGGATGAAGTTAGAATACAAAGTAAAAAGTCTTTCTAAATACATAGCAACTTTAATGAGGAGAAGGTGAATGATCTACTCAGGCACAACCTTATTTAGGGAAAGGGAACCCCAAAGCAGTGATATGTCTTCCTGTGCCAGCATCAATTCATAGGTCCCTCTGTGCTGCACACCTCCCACAAAGCTACCCCCACCCCCCGACTCCTACACAGAGCTACACACCTTCTTACATCTCTACAAGGAGAAAGGAGGAGAGAAGGGCTTTTAGGAAGAGAGCAAAAAAAGAGAAGAAATAGACTAGTGGTGTAACTCTGACCTTGGGGCAGATGAAGCACATACTCAGTTTCCTATTCTTTTCCAGACTGACTGGGGTCCACTCCCATAAATGGGCTTTCATTTACTTATCCAATTTCTCCTATTTATTGAGCTCCTCTCAGAAGCCAGCCACTGTGCCTGGTACTGAGAATTTAACAATAAGCAAAAACAGTGAGTACCCTTGATTTTTATAGAGCTGTAGGTTGCAGAAATAAACATTAACCAAATGATACAAAAAAAAAAAAAAAAAAAAAAAAAAAAAAAAAAAAAAAAAAAAAAAAAAAAAAAAAAAAAAAAAAAAAAAAAAAAAAAAAAAAAGACTCAGAGCTGCAAGGCATCCAATGCAACGAAAGATGTCAATGAGGAGACCGGACCTAGTCTTGGGAAGGTACCCTAAGAAAATGGCACTGAGCTGAGATCTGACCAATAAAGTGGAGTAAACTACCTGCAAAGAGTGCTTCCAGACAGGAGGATGCTAGGCAGGGCAGTCAGTATGTGTAGAAGGGTGTGACAGAGTTGCAGAATTAGGCTGCAGTCACAACATGATGGCCTTGGAATGTTGGTTAAGGGTTCTATTCTATACCAAGACCACTGAAGCAGGGATAGGTTATCTTCAAAAGCATACGTGACAATGTAAAAAGATAGATCACAACAGAAAAAAGTATGGACTTAAATCATAATTGGGATGCAAGGGTATACAGAAAAGTATTCCCACAAACAGACATGCAAGTACAAGAGAGGTCATTAGTTGGGGGGGAGTCGGTGATGGGGGAGGAGGGGCACAAGAGGGAAAAGGGGAAGTTATCTGTGCAATGTACAATCAAACACATATATGGAAATGTCACGATGATATGCATGTCAGAATGAAACACATTAAGTTGTACATTAAAAATTTCCAATAAAAAAAGAAAAAAGAAGCATATGGAAAGGCCTGCTATATAAAGAATGGGTACTGGGGGACTATCATGGATGGGAAGGACCATGTAGGTAAGCTACTGTCATAGTCCTGGGGAGAAACAAAGCACAGCCTTTCCTGGATCCAAGTGGTTTGTATCTGCAGAGTGCTCTGAGTATTAACACCTGGTGAAAGCACCATTCTCCCCATTTACCACTAATTATAAGATTGCCCTCTGACCTCTTCACCAGGTATATTTTTAACATGCTGATACCTATCCAAATACCAGAAATCAGTATGTGGATGGAGTTTTTAAAAAATAATTCTGTATGCTGGGCATAGTGGGGCATGACTGTAGGCCCAGCTATTCAGGAGGCTGAGACAAAAAACTGAGCTAAGAAAGGATGTCAAGGGTTGTTGTTAGGTGCTGTCGAGTCGGTATCCGATTCATAGCGACCCTCTGTACAACAGGGGAAACACTATTGTCAGTGCTTCTCTGCTGTTCATAGGGTTTTCAGTGGCAGATTGATTTTTGGGAGGGGGTTGCCAGGTCCTTCTCCCAAGCCTACAGCTTCTGGTGTTCCCAGCCAGTCTCCCATCCAGGTACTACTAACCAGGCCCAACCCTGCTTAGCTTCTGAGATCTGACGGGATCAGATGCCACAGGGCTATGGCTGCAGGCGGCATGTCAAGGGAAGCCTGGGGAATACAGTAAGACCTCTTCTAAAAAGACAAATTAAAAAAAAAAATTAAAAATCCCCCAAAACAAAAAACAATTCTGGGCATGGGGGCCCTTTATAATAGAAATCAACCTCACATTGCACCTCCTAGGGGCAGGAGCTTCTAACCTCCAGAGCAAGAGCTAGCTTTCCTCTTTCAACCTTTTCACTCCATATGAAAGAAAGAGGAAAGAGTAGGGTGGGGCTGACTGTGAAGTTCTGGGAGGGATCAGGACACTGCAGGCCCCTCCCATTGTCATCACATGGGAGCAGTCTGCATTGTCACAACAGCTCATGCTATACGTGGAGTATCACCCTGTAAATGTTTCAGATTGATCAAAATCAAAATTGATATGCTGAAGAGGCCTATCAGAACCACAGATACAAAAAGCTCTACAAAACTATAGCATTTTATGAAACTGCTAGCAGACTGCAGGAAGTATGTTCCAATGTGATAAGATTCAAGTTTCTAAAAACAGATTATGCAGTGTCATCCTTTAAAAATGTAGGTCAGATCACTCTCAACATCTGCTCCTACATCTCTCACTGTTATTTGAATCAGAAAAGATAAATTCTTCTGAAAGCATCCAACTGTCCCCTCTCCTCCCTCTCCTCACCACTTACCACTTTCCCTGGCTTGCTCCTCATCCGTCCTCTGGCCCTTGCTGCTGCTTACACGACCTTTGCCCTGACTCTTCTTTCTGCCTAGAATGCTCCTCTGCCAACTAATCTTCAACTGAAACTCACTTCCTTCAAGGCTTTTCTCAAAGGCCACTTATTCCTGAGATCTTCCTGACCAATCCTCCTTGCCTTCATCGCCAGCACTCTACCCTTTCCTTGATCTGTTTTTCACCATAGCACCTTTTTTCCCCTTTTCTTTCTCTCCCTCCCTCCCTCCCTTCCTTCCTCTTTCTTTTCCCTCTCTCTCTCACTCTCTCTCTCTCCCTTTCTCCTCCCCTCCTCCTCCTCTCCCTCTCCCTCCTGCTGAGGGACTGAACCCAGGGCCTCACACATTTCTTGGCAAGTGCTCTACCACTGAGCTATACCTCTAGCTCCCTGGCACTTGGTAATATACCATGTATTTCATCTTTATTCTATCATCACCTTCCCCCGCCACCAGAAAGAATGCTCCAGGAGGACAGAGATTTCAAGTACTCTGCAGACTACTGAATCTCTAGTAGATAGAACACTCCCTTGCACATAACAAACACTCAAAATTTTTTGTTGAATGAATAAATGAAGTGCTCAATAAAAGGAAAGAAAACATACAATATAAATTTGGAAATATCTCTACATTTCACACTTAGGTTATAGGTACAATATGGCAATAACAAAAAGACACAAACTCACTGTTGAGTATTTTAAGAGACACTTTAAGAATTTCTTTTAGTTGGTCATGGTGGGGGAGGCAGAATTGTGCATTAGATGTCAGCCTTTGCTACATGGCTACATAGAGAGTGCAAGGCCAGCTTGGGCTGCATAGCAAGACCCTGTCTCAAAAAAACAAAACAAAATGAAAATGAATAGAAAAAAAAGTTTCTTTTAAAAGTCAGTGTTCAGGGTCTGGAGGTATAGCTCAGTGGTAGACAGCTTGCCTAGAAAGCACAGGTCTTGGATGCCATCTGCAGCACCACACACACACACACACACACACACAAAGATAATAAATAAAAATCAGTGTTGGTAGAAAGAAGTGAACCCTCATACACTGCTGGTGGGAATGTCAAATGATGCATTCTCCAAAGAAAATAACCTGGCAGTTCATCAAAAAGTTAAACAGTTACCATATATTCTGGTAATTCAACTCCTAACTTATATACCAAAGAGAAATAAAAACATATATACACACAAAAACTTGTACATGAATATTTATGGCAGCTTTATTCACAGCAGCCTCAAAGTAATAACAACTCAAATGTCCATCAGCTAATGAATGGACAAATAAAATACGATATACCCATAGCATGGGATATTATTTGGCAATATGCTACAACATGATGTAAAAAGTCAGTCTTTAAAGGTCACATATTATATAATTCTATTTACATGAAATGTCCAGGATACATATCTCTACAAAGACAGAAAGTATATCAGTGGTTGCCAAGTGGGTAGGGGGAAGAAGATGTTTGATGGGGGGGAATGAGAAGTGACTGCAGATGGATAGGATGGATAGGTTTCTTTTTGAGATGATGAAAATGTTCTAAAATTGATTGTGATGATCGCACAATTCTGTCAATATATTAAAACACACCATATGTTTCAAATGGGTGAACTGTATGGCATGTGGTCAGCACTGAAACTTACCTCTCACAGATTCTGTAGCCTTCATTGACATTGACTGCTTTGTACTTCATGTTACCTTTGGTCCGCTCCAATTCCCAACACCAATCCTTAAGTGTGTCAAACATTACTGTACGATTCCTGGGGTCAGTGGCTAATAAAATAAAATTAATAAGATCATAAAATCTTTTTGTGACACTGGTATTGTATTTATATGGAAGTGCATCCTCAAGCCCCAATTTCTTCTACTAAGTCTCTTTTTGTCCAAGCAGAATAAATCCACTGCTTAATCCTAACCTTGTTCTGTTTTCTTTTTTTTTTTTGTCATTAATCCAAAATTATGATTGAGGCTGTCTTTTTATATTGCAGGAAAGGAGTTGTTCCATTCCTTGCTAAAGTAATTTACAGCTCCTTTCTTAGTCATCTGACCATGAGATAATTTATATAAAACAAAGAAATCATGTGAAACACTAAAAGATGGGCTTGGCACAAAATCTAAAGTAATGAAATATTTTTAGCCTTACCATATGTGCATAAGATGGAAAACTGATTTGAATACCATGTCAGATTCTGGAAATATAAATC
Organism: Pedetes capensis; assembly: GCA_007922755.1. NCBI lineage: Eukaryota > Metazoa > Chordata > Mammalia > Rodentia > Pedetidae > Pedetes > Pedetes capensis. The sequence goes on from VMDO01038058.1 coordinate 10,094, forward strand.
CTTCTTCCATTTGAAGGTCCACTGCCTATACGAGGACTGTCCAGTAGGACACTTGGTTACTGAAGGCCATAAATAGACCAGACAGACACAGTGAAGATCAGGGGCTACTAGACAAGAGAAGCATCATGGTGACAGGTACTTTGGTTCCTAAACCAGCCCTGGCATACCTGCTAGGAGGAAATGCCCAGGAGTACTGCTCTTGCAGCTCAGGAGATGTGCCCTGATCTTTTCCCAGGCCACCTGTTTGCTGAGGGGGTAAAATGGGCAAAAATAGTCTCTGTACATCTAATAAGCCAAGGCTTCTGGGAAAAATGAAATGTCTGCTAAAACCACCTGCTCCTTTTAATAAAATCCAATCACAGCAAAAATAATAATGCTAATGACAATAATCAATATTGTTATAGGTTCAACATCCCTAATCTGAAAATTAAAATCTGAACTACTTCAAGATCTGAAACTTCTTAAGTCAACGTGAGAACACAAGTGGAAAATTATATGCTTGACCTTACATGACAGATTGCAGTTAAAATACAGGTGTAGGCTGGGGATGTAGCTCAGTGTTAGTGTGCTCGCCTACCATGTGAAAGGCCCTGGGTTTGATGCACAACACCACAAAACAAAAACATAAAACAAAAAAGGTGCATTAAAAGTATTGTATAACATTACCTTTAAAGCTGGGCCTGGTGGTGTACACCTGTAATCCCAGCACTTGGTAGGCTAAGGCAGGAGGACTGCTGTGAGTTCGAGGCCAGGGTGGGCTACACAGTGAGCCCCAATGCAGCTTCAGCTGCAGAGTGAGACTCTATCTCAAAAAAACAAAAAACAAACAAAAAAACCACAAAAAAACAAACACCAAACAATTACCTCCAGTTTATGCATATAACATGTATATGAAACATAAATAAACTCTGTGTATAGACTTGGGTCCCATCCTCAGATTATTTCATTATGTACATACAAATATCCCAAAATTCAAAACACTTCTGGTCCTAAGCATTTTAGGTAAGGGATACTCATCCTATATAGCACTTACTATGTCCCAGGCACTGTTCTGAGCCCATTATACTTTATTAACTTAATTCTCACAACCCTATATAGAATAGGGAATGTAATAAGTGATGTTATTTTCTCCATCTTACAGATATGACATAGAAAGGTCAAATAACTTGCCAGCCTCGCAGAGCTGGGCAATGGTGAGCTGAAATTCAAACCCAGGCAGCTGTAGCAGAAATTCCCATGAAGTAATAATAATATACCCCATTTAGCACAGAGGTAATAATAATATAGCCCATTTAGCACACCCAGTAATAAGTAATAATAATATACCCCATTTAGCACAGTAAGCCATTTTCTGAGCAATACAGTCAAGTCCTTCCTCAAAATGTTAACATTATAGGCATTCAGGATTTTTTAGTCAAAACACATTTGTGAATTATTAAGCCACAGAATAATTAAATATATTCAGATTGCAACACACCCAGTTAAACAAAATCCCTACACAATGAAAAAGCTAATGGCTCAATTAGTATCTATCAGTTATAACCTTTACTTCCCAAAATGTGGAAGTTAGAAGGAAGACAGGAGAGGGATGGAATGAAAATAAAGTTCCTATGTATCTGGGTGGCACAAAACTCACCAAAAGGTAATGAAATTGTCAGGGTCAATCAAGGCAAGGGTTTTGGTATACTGATCAATATATCTGGGCCACCCACAAACTGTTCTGTGCTGGGACGAGACAAGAATCAGGAAATAAGGACAAGGCAGAATTCCTAAAAATAGAGTAGAATTTTTCAACTGTGAACCCAATAAATGTTTATATAACTTGAAGTAATTAACAAAGGAGTCACATTTGTATCTATCATATTGGCACAAGCAGTATACAACGGAGAACAATTCCTAAAAATGAGGTTTTTACAAATATGAACCACAGAGTGTTTATATAAATTATAGTAAACAAAGAAGTCGTATTTATAATATCGTAGTGCTGCAAGCTTAAGCCAGCAGCCAGTTCATCGACACTTGTACATATAGCTATAGTATAAAATTCCATTGTTCACATGATGAACTTACTGCCTAACATTAGTGTAAAGTATATTTTATGTCAATGTAATTCTCTGAACATAATGCAGTTGTATGCTCAATTAACTCTCATTTAATGACTGTACCCTATGTTCCATGCATTTAATACCTTATAATCTTTACAAGACTTCAAGGGAAGAATTAATGCTGCTGTTTTTAAAATAAGAAAACAGGGTCAAGTGTCATCTCCAGGATCACAAAGTAGAAAGCGGCCAGGCAAGGACTTAAACCCATATAGGACAGACACCAAATCCATAACCTACGCCACTGCACTCTTCTAACCCTACCAGATGCTCCCACCATCCTCTACTACCAGCTTAGACATAGCCTGCTCCCTCTGATAGCCCACCTCTCCCAGCAAGAGTGGACATTTCCATCAAAGGACACATCACTCAGTTGCCTCTCCCATTTGACTTTATGCTCCTTGAGGATAGGGACTTAGTCCTGTTCACCCTAATACCTTCACAGGACCAGGTCCACAGCAAACATTCAATAAATGCTTACTAAACGAATGGCTAATGACAAAGCAACTCTGCAATCCAGAAAGCTTCTATGTATGTGATTTTAAACAAACTTGTTGTTTCCCAATATGGTACTCAGGATCACTAAACATCACCTTCATGCTAAGAGTAATGGGCAGAGTCAGTGAACAGACTGAGGCGAGAGAACTGGAGAAGGAAGAAGACAGACATCTGTGAAAACATGTCAAATGCCAGACATCATTAATGGTTAATTCAGATGGCCAGAGTTTCTTACTGAAAAGACTGCTCCCTTTTTCAACAAACTGAATGGAAAACACTTGGAATCTTAAGTCTTCTCCTACGAAACCAGTTTCCTAAAGTGCTTTTCTTACTGTCCTATTTTTCCCAAAATATTTGTCATATATTGCTCTGGTTGTATAATCTAGAATGTAAGATTTTCTCTAGAATCTTATGAAATAAAATCAAGTATATTTGAATGGAAAAAAGAACCCAGGAACAAACAGGGTTATTTTAAACTTGCCTCAATTTTTGTTTCTTTATAGTCTAACCCCCCACACATCTGTCAGTTTGCTGCACTGTGGGGACTTGTGTGTTGCGATGAGGCTGAGAGCTCTGCCACTGTAACCTCAGACATGAGCAAGGTTACCCATGGTGGACAGGCTTTCAGCTGAGCTTCCAGACTAAGACAGACTAGGGAGTAGGACCTGGCGAGCCACTCTCGAAACAACTAGCCATTGAGAACCCTATGGATAGCAAAGACACACTGTCAGATATAGTGCTGGAAAATGAGGCCCCCAGGTTGGAAGGCACTCAAAAGACTACTGGGGAAGAGTTGGCTCCTCAAAGTAGAGTCTACCGTGATGACAGAAATGGAGTAAAGCCCCAGGGTGCTCAACTTGCTGATGTGGCACAACTTAAAATGAGAAGAAACAACTGTAAACATCCATTAATAATTGGAACATGGAATGTACATAGCATGAATCTAGGAAAATTAGAAATCATTAAAAGAGAAACGGAGTGCATAAACATTGACATTCTAGGCATCAGTGAGCTAAAATGGACCGGCACAGGCCACTTTGAGTCAGACAATCATATGGTCTACTATGCTGGGAATGATAAACTAAAGAGAAATGGGGTTGCATTCATCATCAAAAAAGACATTTC